>MJUU01055895.1:0-107851 GCA_002080025.1 Modiolus philippinarum
AATGTACTTTGTAAGTTTTTTATCTTTGCAAAAAGTATATATGTAATAATGTAATAATAATATTTACGGGATTTTTTTTTATAAATACAATTTAATTTAGTAAATGAACTATTTACCCCAGACTGTGGAATGAATTTTTTTTATCACCTCAGAACCTTAATTTTATAAATAGTTTAACTTTGTAAGAAAATCTTCGACTGAAAACTCAGATATCACAAAAAAAATATAGAGAGCATTATTGTCTTTGAAATATTTTTTTTTTTGTTTGTTTTTTTATATTGAAAGCCCCCCTCCAAAAAAAAAAGATATAAATGAAAAAAAACAAAAAAAACAAAACAAAACAAAAACAAAACAAAAACACTGCATTACTGGTATAAGTGGTCTCTTTAGTATATAAGGAATATAAATCTATCAGACTGATTAATCTTATCAGTCAAAAAATCAACTTGACAAAATATAAAGGTGAGAGACCTTACAACTCTATTGTTGATTAACACCTATTGTGTAATTTCAATGAATTAATTCATACTCCAGTCAAGGTAGTTGCCTGGAGATGAAATTGCCCTCTTGTAGCAAACCTATTCAATATCCGCTGTAACATGCTCTATTATTGAAATTATTGTATATTGTATATGGGAAAAGACTTTTATAAGTTGGAAAAACTTGTGTTTGAACCCCTTTTCATTGTGTGAGCAAAATAAATAAGTTTAAACTAAACCTTGTTATGGAAAGAGAACAAGCATACTTTGTGAAATACGCGCAAAGAGCAAATGTACAGAGGAAAAAGTGAGTAAATAATAAAGTTTCTGATCGACAATATAAAAATTAAGAAATAATTAGATTTTTATTTTCTTTACTTTAATTTCCGAAACAATTAATCTTCCGTACAGAAAGCAACAGAAAACCAGAGATATATAATTAATTATATGTCTCTGCATATAACATACAAATCGAACAAAATTATAATCACGGTGAGTACATTTTTATGTTTTACCAGTTACATATTTACGTAAATGCCATTAATTTCTAACGATGTGACTCGATTATGTGCCTTATTTACGTCAATTTGCGTCTTTTTGCAGTCAATTTGTTATTGACTTCAATATGGCATTTAGTCGAGTCGCATCTATAGAAATTAAATGTCATTGACATAAATAGGGAAATTCTCGATACCCACTTCGGCACCTTTGGATATAAATTATTTCGATTCAAATAATGACAAATGCGCGACGGCATATTTTAAGAATAGGCGTGAGCTTTGTGGTTGTAGTTCAAAAGAAACGCAGAACTGCCTCTCACTAGCAGATGTGTTATGATCTTGTTTGGCCATTTTGATCTTATCACGATCTTGAAAGACTTAACAGAATTTTGATAAGACAGTGTAAGATTTTAAGATAAATTTCAAGATATTTCATTTCAGGGACGATCAAGACGTGTTAAGATGGTTTAAGTTCAAATAAGAAATACTTTTCAAATATATTTAGAAACGATCAAGACGAGTTAAGTTTGTTAAGATCAAACAAGATCTCGATTTGATCTTGCTTGATCGGGACAAACTGAACATATCTTGTTTGCCCTTGAACGCAGTTATCTTATCTGATCTTAATAAACTGAACAGATCTTGATTGTCCTTGAAAACAATTATCTTGAAATACGACTGAATATCTTACACTGTCTTAACAAAATTGTGTTAAGCCTGTCAAGATAGTGTAAAGATCAAAATGGCCAAACAAGATCGAAACATATCTGCTAGTATCTGTATTATTTGTAAGAAAAATAAATTTATAAATTTGAATATTCCAAAATTTGATAATTAAAATATGTTAAATGGATGTTTAGGGACGACAATTTGATTTCAAGGGGGAGGGGGAGGGGGGCGATTTTGTAAATATTTGATTTAATCTTGGCCACATGGAAAATAAAAATATATTTTAGTCTTACTTGTCATGAAAATGAATAATTTGATTTTGATTTGAAGAATAAACTTTTTGTTGCAAATGCAAATAAATAATTTGATATGCGATTTGATGACAAAATAGATAATTTGATCGATATTTTCATGAAAATAATTAATTTTCCAGGACAAAATCACCCAAGCCCTCCCCCGAAAATCAAATGGGTGTCCCCTTAGATCATCTCTGATAGCAGATCAGGCGGTGTATTATTTATACTGTTCTGAACAATGAAACGAATTAAAAGATATGCAATGACGTAATGAACAAAGAAAATAAAATATTTCATAGACGAATCAAGAAGGGGAGAGGGGTCCAGGAGTTGGATCACACTTTTCTGAATATATCTTAAAACATACAAAACAATAAATGGCTTTTTGAGGACGTTTATTGTAAATTAGGTATGAGCTAGTAAGTTAACGGTTTTCAAAAATTCAAAAATTTGGACAGAGGTTCTAATTGTACTAGTAGTTTCTTAGAAGAAGATCTTTGTATGTATATTCCATAGGGTCCAATGCTAAAACTATGATCCCGCTGACGGCCATCTTGGATGAGGTACGGACCTGCCAGATACCCTTTTTGGAAGGGACCATCTAAGGGCCATTGTGACTAAGTTTGGTTATAATTGGACTGGTAATTTCTGAGAAGATCTTTGAATGTCTTTTCCATAAGGTCCAATGTTGAAACTATGTTCCGCTGAAGGCCATCTTGGATTAGGTACAGACCTGCCGGATACCTGTTTTAAAAGGGACCATCTAAGGACAATTGTGGCTTAGTTTAGTTTTAATTGGACCAGTAGTTTCTGAGAAGATCTTTGAATGTTTTTTCCTTAGGGTCAAATGCTAAAACTATGTTCCCCGCAGGCGGCCATCATGGATGAGGTACGGACCTGCCGGATACATTTTTTTTGGAAGGAACCATATAAGGACCATTGTGCCTTAGTTTAGTTTAAATTGGACAGGTAGTTTCTGAGCAGAAGATCTTTGAATGTCTTTTCCATAGGGTTCTATGTTAAAACTATGTTCCCCGCTGGCGGTCATCTTGGATTAGGTACAGACCTGCCAGATACCTTTTTTGGAAGGGACCATCTTAGGGCCATTGTGACTAAGATTGGTTATAAGTGGACTGATAGTTTCTGAGAAGATCTTTGAATGTCTTTCCCATAGGGTCCAATGTTAAAACTATGTCCCCCGCTGGCGGCCATTTGGATGAGGTACAGAACTGCCGGATACCTTTTTGATGTGACCATCTAAGAACCATTGTGACTAAGTTTGGTTATAATTGGGCTAGTAGTTTCTGAAAAGAGGATCTTTGAATGCGTTTTCCCATAGGGTCCAATGTTAAAACTATGTTCCCCGCTGGTGGCCATCTTGGATTAGGTACGTACATGCCGGATACAATTTTTAAAGGGGACTACCCAAGCACTATTGTGGCCAAGTTTGGTTTCAATTGGCCCAGTGGTTTCAGAGGAGAAGATCTTTGAATGAAAAGTTTACGCCGTACGGACGGACTACGGACGCCAAGTGATGGCAAAAGCTCACCCTGGCATAGCCAGGTGAGCTAAAAATAACATATGTGATATAACTTTTCAAATTATAGTATGAAAATCACTGTTTCGAAATAAGACATTATTGTTCAAAAGAAAAGTTGTTGCCATAACAATATCTTGCATAAGATTTCAAATCTTTCTATATGTGTATTATTCAAGCTATCAAAATGTGACTAATAAAAGACTTGAGAATGGAAATTGACTTCTAAAAATGCAACAAAACAACGTTAGAATATGAAATAAATATTTAGAGTAGGATCAGATGAAAGAAGAAACTTTCTTTTCTTCTTTTAGTCCAAACCGTACGTACCGCGATATAGTGAGACCCCAGTATATCTATTGAATTTTGAAACCATTGGGAAGATGCCAATGCTGGTCAGTGGACTAAAGGTCCCCGGGGGTATTCAACAGCCGAATAGTCAGACTTGTCTGACACGAAAAACTTACCTCGTGTTTAATAGAAATTTAATGTTTTTATCAAAATTCTAACCCCTAAAAAATACTTGGGCTTCATTCCGTGTATAGCACTCGGTGGATATCGTACTGAATTTTGCCACTTATTTCGATATTTTTGGTAAAAAGTACTTCTTTTTGACTACTTTTGGATTCTGGCTTTCCGTATCATTTGCTTTTAATGCTACTGATGAGAGACTACTTCTTGAAACACGTGTAGAGCATAACGAAATTTACCGTTTATGATGCAACATGGGTATTGATTGAATTTTACAAATAGGTTATGTCATGTTACACTCTATACACAAACCGCGCGCAATTTAAAAAAAAAAAGGTCTCTTTTTAAATTTATTTCTCTTGTCCATTTTTTTTCTTTGCCATTCGCCCAGCCACACCATAGTAGTAGAATAATCAATCCATTAATGACGAATGCGTATTGTTCTATCTGTATGCGGTTAGGATTTTCAACTCGCATGCGTGGATGCAGTTGCACGGCCTTCTCTCCGAGAGAATCACACTTCTCCTATAGAGGGGTCCTGTGAAACTGGATATTGGAGGAGATGGGATGGAAACCTGTAGAAAGCTGAAAGATTTGTGGAAATTTTTGGTGGTAGAAAGCAGATTGGTAGGGGTGGGAGAGAGTGGCCCTCAAACCGGCCGCGGCAATTCCTCCTTTACTGGTACTACACATTCTTTAATTTACTGCTTTTGTTAGAAAACTCTTTATCCTGCAAAGACTGAAACTATCATATGCTAAATGATTAGACATAAGTTGACGAAAACTGTCAATTGCAAAATTTAAATTTGTAAAAAATAAAGAAATGAATTTTTTATGTATGCATAAGGACGAATATTATGTCCCTGGCCCAGTGTGCTGTAGAAATTTCTAACGTTCCTGCCGGGTGCACAACAGAAAAAAGAAATGAAGTAAATAGCCTTTCTTCTTTCTTCTTTATATCCATTGACTACAACATTTGGTTTTAATTTGACCAGAAATCTGTCATACAATTTTAAAAGACACGCCAAGTAAATTTTATTTAAAAGTAGGTGGATTTTCAACAAACTAAGGTATATGTCAGCTTAAAAAAATCGACTCTCTCAAACTCAAAGAAAACCCACAAAGATTATATTAAGACAGAGACATATAATTATATGTCTCTGACTAAGGCAGTCAATCCAAAACTTATAGCTCGATTGTACACAGGGAGTTACATACAAATTGCCATTTTTGTCCCGATGTAGATAAATTTTCAGTTTTTGTTTAAAGTCAACTTTTTGTTCACAAGTCTTTTTTCTTCTTCTTTTTTATGGTTATCAAATATACAATAACTCTCTATCAAAAGGGTTGAAGTATTAAATATTTTGTTTCTAATAAATTAATTTTGATATTTAATATTTTTTTATCTATATTCTCTGTCGTTTAATTTAACCTTAAAGCCTGATTTCGATTTAAATGAAATTTTTTGGGTTTCAACTGGGCAAATTCCATTTTCGAAGTAAATGATACAGTTCATATGTTGCATATTGAATTTACAATATACAACCATGTCATGCCTACGGGTGTACGACTGAGTCTTAGGACATGTAGTTATCAAAAATTATGTGCTATAAAGTCAGCGACAGCGACTATAATTTCAGCGCCGTCTTTTCTGTGTATTGTATGCAAATTCAGTGACAAAGAACTTTAAATAAATAATATGAAATATTATGTAATAAAATACTAAGTGATATTAATTTTCATATAATTTTTTATGTAAAGTTTTTAAAATGCAAAGTGGAACGAATACCGGCTAGAGGTAGTTCTCAGACTTGGGATATGATATAGCTCTTGAGAAGTTGATGGCGAAAATGAGTGTCTCCCTTCTAATATTGGATTTCTGGTCAGTTGAATAGATATAAAAGCTGAAATATATTCTAATAGAACCAAACATCTAGACGTGTACCATAGCATTTGCCACATGAAATATGTTTAAAGAAAAATGATGTAACCTGCACAAAAATGGAGAAAAACAAATAAGGACAGAAATGCTAATATAATAAATAAGTGATTAAAATTAAAAATAAAAGTTAATAAATAAACAATTGAAAACACAATAAGTAAAATCAATTAGATAAATAATTAATACAACTAGAATAAAATGTAATAAATAAAAATAATTAATATAAATAGAATAAAATGAATAAATATAAAAATATAATTAAAGTAAATTAATAAATAAAAATCTTTACTTTTGTTTTAAATGAATTGTCTGTGTTGTAAATGTCTAGCCAGTGTTGAGTAAACGCCGATCAGACTGATCAGTGTTGAAAATGTCTGTCCGATGTTGAGTCAACGCTGGTCAGTCATTTTCAACACGGATCAGTCTTTAACGATACATGTAGCGTTGAAAATGACTGATCAGCGTGGAATCAACACTGAACAGACACTCTCAACAAAAACCAGTCATTTACAAAACAGGTAGTGTTGAGAATGACTGACCAAAGTTGACTCAACACTGGGCAGACTTTTACAACACAAGTAAAGTCTGAGATTGACTGAAATGTGTTGGCCCAACTCTGATCGGTCATTTTCAGCGAAAACTAGTGTTGAAAAAGACTGATCAGCGTTGAATCAACTCAGCGCAGTCATTCTCAACTCTGTTCAGACATTCTAAGTCAAAAAACGACTGACTCTGGTAAAATCAATCAAAATATTTTCAATAGTGTGATATTGAGTAATAAAAACAATAATCGTTTGGGGAGTAGTGGTTTCATTAAGTAAAAGAATAAAAATGTGTCAATTGCAAAAGCAGTTTTCTTCTGCCCTACTTAAAAATCCAAATTTTAGAAAATAATCAAAGCTTTCTACAGAACGATGTGTGGACGGGAAATGCCATTTCAAACTTTAGTGGGATAATTAAAGTCCCAAAGCTCTGCAACGAAAAATCCACAGACAAAAAATATTTGTTGTACCCAGAAATCCTACAGAGTCTGAGAAAAATTATCAAAGCGTTCTCCAGTTGGAATGTAACATGTGGACGGACGGATGGGTGGACAGACAGACAGACGGACACAGGTAAAGCATAATTGGTCCCGTCAAAGGCGGGCGTATAAAAAAGATAACCAACGACTATTGTGATTACATTTGGTTCCAATTTGCCGTTTGATTTCGGAGGAAAAGATTTTTTAATGTGCTTCCATACGGTTCAATCTTAAACTATGTTCCCCGATTGAGGCCATCTAGGATGATATGCGAACTTAACGGTCCTTTTTTGAAGTGGAGCATCTAAGGACGATTGTGTCAAGTTTATATATAATTTGGCAAACTGTTTCAAAAGATTGATTGATATAGGTTTTAATGTTACTTTCAGCAGTATTTCAGCTATTTCATGTCAGTTTAGTGGTGGAGGAAGGCGGAGTGCCTAGAGAGAACCACCGACCTATGGCAAGTAACTGACATACCTTATCACTTACGATTATAAGTCGAGTGCACCTTTTTTAATGTACAAAGCGGGAGCGTATTCAATCTGCAGCGGTAATAGACTACAGTGGTTGTTTAGGTAGCAGAACTACCTGAACCTCTCATAGGTCATTGCAATTAAAAAAGGAGACCTTTAAATGATATTTCCCATAGGGCCCAATGTCAAACACTATTTCCCTTTTGCAGCCATCTAAAATTGGGTGCGATTCGGATCTAAATTTTAACAGATGGCTCTCGAGAACCTGTATCGCTCACCTGGACCATGCCCGCACTTAGAGAAACCATAGACACTCCAAAAGGGTCCTACAACAAAAAAAATATATTTCAGCTGGTAGCTACATTGGATTGAATGCAACATGGCAGTCACAAATTCAGAAGGAACCAACCAAAAACATTTGTTATCAAGTTTTGTTCCAATCGGTTACATTATATCAGAGAATGGGGTTCAATGTTAAACTTTGTTCCCTGCTGGGGCCATTATTCATGAAATACGGACCTGCCTAATTCATTTTTGGAAGGAAATATCTAAAGACCATTGCATCTAAGTTTGGTTGTAATTGGATTTAGTTTTTGCAAAGAAGATCTTTGAATCCGTTTATCAATGGGTCTAATGTTCAACTATATTTCCAGCTGGCAGCCATCTTGATTTTTTTTTAAAAAGACCAACTATAGGTAATCTTGACTAAGTTCAAGTTAAGCAAAACTTTAAAACTCGTTTGGATAATTTAGAGGGCTACGCGAGAAGGTGGATTAAATGTGAAAAAGATGAAGACTTTGATTCTCTTTCGGGATGGAGTAAGGCAGTGAGATCCATGATTCTCAAACAAATCAGTCAGCTACTAGGGTCAAGGAGAACTAAGGCATCATCCAATTTCAAAAGGGCTCATGTCGCCTGATACTTGTTTACCATTTATGACAAATATGTCGTCGTTCCTGCAGATGAGGCCCCTCATAACGTCATTTTTATTTGTAGAATTCACAGGGCAATCTCAAATACGAAGCTACTTCTCTGGCTAAGGAGGATACTTTTCAGAAACATTAATCTGTTTTTTTTGCCTTTGGTGCCTCGACAAAGGATGAATATAATGATCTCCCCACTTTGTGCTCGGTACAAAAATTACAAAAATGCCTATACAAACAACGGTACATCGCTGGGTCTGACAAATATTCTACAAAATCGATTTCCAGGTTGTTAACCTCAATTGTGGCAGCCATGAAAGAGGGCCTTAAAAATATTGTGATACTTGTTTTAAAAGAAGCGATGTGAATGAGATGTGGATATTGAAAAACTCTAAAATCTACTTGACATCTTGACTCTAGATCATTTGCAAACTGTAAAAGCATTAAACTTTTGATTTCTCAACACTTTATTTGATTTAATCTGCACTGAAGAGACATAAGTTGTCGAAATACGCATATGCAAAAACGAAATTCATATTATCCTCGGTATTTTATTTTTTATAATACCATTCCTCATGAAACAACGGCAGTAGAATACCGAAGGAACAACAACTGAAATCTCAGCTAAAAGATGCAATTCACAGCTGTTTCGCCCGTTAGAACATGAACGGAGATATAAGGACCTTGACCTGCGGTAGTCCAACCCTGAGTGATGCCCTAAATGTACGATTTTCATTAGTGTAACTCCCCAGGACAGTTCAAACACATCATCAACCAATCCATCTTTATTATGTAAGTTCATTGATCTTTCATACCCTCTTTTGTCTTAAATTTGTCTTTCCGTTCAATTTCAGCCCATACATAGATGAACTGAATACATGAACATGCTTTATTATTGTAATTAGTGTATATTGTATATGGGAAAAGACTTTTATAAGTTGGAAAAACTTGTGTCTGAACCCCTTTCCATTATGTGAGGAAAATAAATAAGTTTAAACTAAACCTTGTTATGGAAAGAGAACAAGCATACTTTGTAAAATACGCGCAAAGAACAAATGTTCAGAGGAATAAGTGAGTAAATAATAGAGTTTCTGATCGACAATATATTTGTCCAGTTTAGAGGATTTGTTTTTCAACAGACTATCGGTATTCAAATGGGCACAAGCTGCACCTCTTTAGCCATCCGTTTTTACACCCGTTTGAGGATGAATTTATCGAAGTGTTTATTCAGAATAAAGAAAAAAAAATAGCCTAATCCTAGTATTTCAGCTTCCGTTATATAAATGATATTTTGTCGCGTCACAACATTTTTTTACTGATTTTCTTCATCTTAACTATTCAAAAGAGCTCAAAATTAAGGATACAACAGATCCGTGCCACATCGGTATTATTCCCTTACCTTCGTCTTGAAATTGGCACATAGGTTGACTACAAACTAAGTTGTATGACAGCCTTTTGTACGATACAGTGACTTTATTGACAGATCCCTGTTGTTCACAAAGAGGCTACTACAACAAGGGTATGTTTCCGATAACTTGAAGTCATCACTATATTACTACAGAAGTTTTACGGTCGAAATCACGATCTTGTAGACCGCTATTGGATACCTAGATGATGGCAGATCTTTCGATTTAACAGTTTAAGATGACTTTTTTGTAGTTCGGTTCTCACTTATTTTAGATTCTAATTGAACTAGTAGCTTTTGAGAAGAAGATCTTTGAATGTGTGTTTCCATAGGATCCAATGTTAACAATGCTCCCAGCTAGAGGCCATCTTGGGTGAGGAACAGACCTGCCGGATTACCTTTTGAAAGAACTTTCTAAGGACTGTGACTTATTTTGATTGTAATTAAATTATTAGTTTCTGAAAAGAAGATCTTTAAATATTTTTTCCCTGGGCCCAACGTAGTGTCCATTGAAAGAGTATTCGTTGTTTTTGTATAAGTAGTTTTTTTAAGATTTTTGAATGTGTTTTCCATTGGTTTGAATGTTACAAACAACGGAAGTAGAATACCAAAGCAACATGGAATGTGGTCATTACAAAAATCAAAGTGCAGAGACTGGTAAAAACGAGAACACAGAAAAACAAAAGACAAGACATATACATGAGACAGCCACAAGGCAAGGAAAAGAAAAAAAAAACCACTTCATTCAGAACTAAGGTGGTGAACTTCACTGAAATTGACATCAGGTGCTCCAGAAGAGCATGTCCTGTTCCATTAGCGGCACCCGTCTCACTATTAGTAGGTCATATTCAGGGTCAAGTCGAAACCGGTAATGTAAAATTCGTGATGACTTGAAATCTAACGGTCATGTCATATATTTAAATGATGTCGTGATGACGCCGTAGAATTTCTGTAGGGATGAAAGTAACAAATCCCCGACTTAGCAGCTTTTAAGACAGTGTTTTTGGTAAGACAGTGTTTTTGGTTTAATCAAACAATCACTGTGAAAACTGCATGCTTGATAGTAACGAATCAACTATAAAATGTACTCTCCACAGATTGAGGAGGTACGTCTATTGCTGCTAAGAAAGGGAAGTTAACAGTTGGGAAGTTTTAATCATCACGTTTGTCATATAGCTTAGATTTCAAACGTCGATCTTCGTCAGTGTATAACAAAAGATCTAAGCTGAAATAGGAGTATCTGATAGTCTCTTTAATTTCAAGCTCAATGGGATGGATATGGTGTAAGTTAATTATGTTCCCCCGCTTGCGAGTATCTCTTTTGGAGGGTTAATCTTAGAAAGTCAAATCCAGAACCATAATAAGCCTATAATTACTTAAATTGTACCCCGTTTGAGACCCTAGATTGTCAGGACTCGAGTAATTATGGGTATTCTTAATGAGTGATTGTAGGTCATCATAATGAGTAATAGATTACGTGTAATTGTAGGTAATCATAATGAGTAAAATATTACGTGTAATGTAGGTAATCATAATGCATAAAACATTATGTGTAATTGTTAGTAATCATAATGAGTAATACATTACGTGTAATGGTTAGTGATCATAATTAGTAATACATTACGTGTAATTGTAGGTAATCATAATGAGTAATAAAACTAGTACTTTCTCGGAAATTGATCTTTAACATCATGTGTCTTCCATAGGGCTCAATGTTTAACTGTGTTTCCTGCTTACTACCATATTGGAATAGGTATGGACCTGCAGAATATCTTTTGGAAAGGACTTTCTAAGGACCACTGTTATAAAGTATAGTTCTAATTTGCCTAAAAATTTCTTGGACGATCTTTACTGTGATTTCCATAATGTTCAATTTGAAACTGTATCCCTCGCTGGCAGCCATCCTGGATAAGGTACGGATCTGCTCAATAATTTTTCGAACAGACAGATTTAGGAAGATTTTGACTAACTTGGTTTTAAATGGACCAATAGATTCTGAGAAGAAAATCTTGGATTTTTTTCTATAGGGTAAAATATTAAACTTGTTCCCCTTTGGCATGCCATCTTTGATGAGGTAAGGACCTGCAGTATACCTTTTTTTGTAAGGGACCATCCAAGGATCATTGTGACTAAGTTTGAGTCTAATTCGAATGGTAGTTTGAAAGAAAAAGATCTTTGAATGCGTTTTCCGTAGGGTGCAGTACTGTACAACATAGCCCTAATAGAAAAAAAAAACGATCAGTCATCCGTCATCCGTTAGTCGGGCATCAGTCAGCGGTCAGTTAGCGATCAGCTAATTAACGTGACGACCTGTTATTAGTCCACCCCGTCAATAAACGCGAAACGTGACTTTTTGCGAATTATAGATTCGTTTAAATTAGTGCATACACATCATTGCAAATAACTAAATACCGAAGTTCCTGTGAATTTACTTTCTGCATATGCGCATTTCGACAACTTATGTCTCTTCAGTGCAGATAAAATCCAAACGTTTGGAAGACCATATACCCAAAGATATTTAAAAACTGATAGAGAGCAAATAACCAATATGATCTAAATGTAAAGCCAAAATTAGCTAAGGACAGAGCTATGCATGAGGGAGATACTCCTTAGTTTTCAACAAAATTTAGATATTGTAAGGTTCCAAAAATAATCGGCTTTCGGGTCAGCATCGAAGTACTGACTACTGGGCTGGTGAATACCCTTGGGGACTAACAGTCCACCAGCAGTGGCATCGACCCAGTGGTAACAGATCAATCCCTTTGTTCTAAATAAATAAAAATTTGCAATTGATACTTTATTGCATTTTTTTTTCATTTTCATGGAGTTTTTAATAATTAAAATAGAGGTTGCAAGAACATCCTTCAGTTTGATCATTACCCCTAAAGGGGGTTCTCCCAAAACATTTCTATATATAAGCTTGGACTATTTTGGGGAAGGGATAAAATTTAAAATTTTGTTATTTTTTTTTTAGTTGAAAAAAAGTTAGTATTTTCTAGGTGTTATGATAATATGGTGGTATTTTTGGGGATGTTTCATATCTTGTTGGTATTCATGAGTTTCTGAAAAAAAAAGATTGACCACATGCATTTAATTATATGGCTTTTTGGATTAAATACACCATGGAACTTCCACGTTTCCCTGTCATTTGATGGACCCGACACTAATGAAAAGTGTTTCGGCAACTTTGTAAAAATTTCTTGGAGTGGTTGTGTTTGTCTTATCACAAGCGAAACAATGGAATTTTGTTAATAAGAAACAAATGATAAATTATAAAAATTCTTTGATATTTTTGGGGGAATAAAATTTTGAAGGTTTTTTAGGGTGTATTAATATAACAGGTATTTTTGGGGTATACTTTCTAATTTTGGTATTGCGGGGGGGGGTAATTTTTTTTTTGGACGAGCCTATGTATGGGTAAATTTTGAGAGTATCCCCCTGGAGTCATAACAAATACACCGGTCAGTGCGAAATATTCTTTCTAAACATAATTTAGTTCAAAATTCCATTAAAATAAAATTACAAAAAAAAACAAAAAACAAAAAACAAAAAAAGCACCGTGCATCTTTTCACACATTACAAATGTATTAACTAATATAGTAATTTATTAGTGATTTTGATTGATTTTTGATCAAAATAATGTGTAAAAGGAAAATTTCGCAAAGGCCGGTACATTTGTAAGGACTAAAATAAAGATCTACAAGTGATTTTATGAAAAAAAATGGTTTAATTTATTGATATCTTTAACAAAATAATATGTAGAAGGGAACTTTCGTGATTGGTAAATTTGTATTGACTAAAATGAAGACTTGAAAGTGTTTTTTTTTTCTTTTTGTTTTTGTTTTTTTTTTTTTTTTTTTTTTTTTTTTTTTTNTTTAAGGAATTTTTAACAAAATTGTTCATAAAAGGAAAGTTTCACATTGACAGGAACATTTACTCAAATTAAGATTGACATGTGATTTTATAAAAAAAAAGTTAATTTATTGGAATTTGAACAAAATATTATGAACCAAAAAATGTTGTGAAGTGACATAATATCATTGATATAACGGAAGCTGAAATAACAGGATTGGGCTAGTCTTTTTATTTATTCTGAATACACACTTCGATCAATTCAGCCTCAAAGGAGTGTAGAAATAATAAAAATGTGTAAAAGGAAAGTGTCACACTGAACGGTAGATTCATAATGACTAAAATGAAAATTTACAAGTGATTTTTTAGTTAATTTTTTTTTTCATATTCAAGTTGTTTTTTTTTTTCATATCCATGAAATTTTGAACAAAGTAATGTATAAAGGGGAGGTTTCGCTCTGATCAGAACATTTGTATTGTCTAAAATGAAGATTTACAAGAGATTTTTTTATTATTTTTTTTCATTTTCATGGAATTTAGAACAAATTAATTTGTAAAATGAATGTTTTGCACTGACTGGTGTATTTGTAATGACTAAAATGAAGATTAACAAGTGATTTTTATTAGAATTTGTAAATTTATTTGATATTTGAATGAAATAATGTGTAAAAGGAAAATTTGGCACTAACTTGTACATTTGTAATGACTAAAATGAAGATTTACAAGTATTTCTTATTATTTGTATTTAATTTATTGGAAATTTAAACAAAATAAAAACATATAGATGTGTAAAAGGAAGGCTTTACACTGACCGATACATATGTAATGTCTAAAATGAAAATTAACAAGTAATTTCTTACTATTTTTTTAACTAAATAGTGTGTAAAAGAAAATATTTATACCTTTGTATTGACTTAAATGAAGATAAATAGCTGATTTTTATATATAAAAAAATATAGGATTTTTTAGCAAAATATTATATAAAAAGTAAATTTCGCACAGACCAGTACATTTGTATTGACTAAAATGAAGACCTGCAAGTATTTTTTTTATCAGAATTGTTCATTTTGACCGAATTTTGAACAAAATAATGTGTAAAAAGAAAGTTTTACACTGACTGGTACATACGTAATGATTGAAATAAAATTATTTACAACTGATCTTTCATTAAAATGTTTCATTTTCATGTAATTTTGAACAAAACAATATGTAAAAGGAAAATTTCGCACTGGCCGGAGAATATTTACAACTGATTTTTATCTTTTTTATCTTTCTTTTTTTTGGAAATTTAAAATAGTATTTATTTACAAGTGATTCTTTAATTAAATTTTTTCATTTTCATGGAATTTGAACAAAATCATATTGATCAGGAAATTTTCCCCCTGAAAAGTCCACAAAAATGATTATTCAATTAAATTTAATCGATTTATTATCCTTTGTTAGATTTTCGATGAGTTTTTAACAAAATAAATGGAACTTAACTTTTGATTTCTCTATTCATTGATTTCTTTCTTATCCAATTAAAGAATAAAGAATTTGACTTTTAGCAGTAATTGTTAATGTAAATGTTATATAAAATCGTAATCACGATTGAATTCGTTTCGTATCGTCGGAAAATTTCAATTATCTATTAATGTATAAATTATTTTTCATATCATTAAATGACGAGTCCTTTGTCGTCAAATTGCGAATTGTATTTATCAAATGACGAGTACCTGGACATGAACTATTATGGACGTGAAACCATGTTCTGTCCTGTCCCGTCACGTTCCCATCGGCCACCCTTTCAAGTCCCGGCAGCAATCTGTTTCGCGTTCAGACGGTAAGGGCTACGTTGTACAGTACTGTACAAATGTTAAACTATATTCCCCGGTGGCGGCCATCATGGGTGAGGGACGGACATGTCGGATACCATTTTGGGAAGGAATATCTGAGGACAGTTGTGATTAAGTTTTGTTGTAATTGGACTAATAGTCTCTAAAAAGAAGATCGTTGTATGTGCTTTCCCATAGGTTCCTATGTTAACCTTTGGTCAATGATGGCACCATCTTACTTTTTATTTCACAAATGTGGTTAATAATCCTATTGCTGTCAGAATTGATCAATGGTTGGATTATTTTCCTAAAATGGTTACAGAAAAACTTTAAATAATACTCAATCAGTCATTGATTTCATTTATAGGTCAGGCATTGGAATCACTTTGGATGAGGCATGGTGTTCAGCCAACCTAAACAAAAATACTCTCTTTAGGAATTTCTGTAAAGTACATCTCAACTTTTACCTAGGTCTTGAAATAAAAAGGATGAAGAGGAGGCAAAAAATCTTATGATAGTAGTAGTGGTTTAAGCAGTAAGTCTTGTTAATTTATGAAAAATGCTTGTTTATCCTTGATTGCTTTTTCCAATAAAAAAAACAAGTTTGGGTGAGGTTGACTTGTTGAAAGTGACATCATGTTAAGTCGGCAATATCCAGGAAAAATGCAATGAATGGGTAGGTAAATTTTAATCTTGAAGATCAAACTTCTATTGACAAACCTTTTGTGTTCATTCAGTAATAGGAAAATTGTTGTAAATCAAATTCTTCTTCTACATTATATTAATCTTTAAACTCTAATTATTTTTTTTTTCTGTTGCCCAAATAGATGATGTGTATTTATGTTTATCCTGACTGGACACCTTTCTTGATCAAAAGGGATTTTAAATGTCTGACCTATAAATAAAATCAATGACCTATTGAGGAATATTCAAATATCTTTTGTAAAGATTCTAGGCAAAGACACCAATCTATTGGTTCATTCTTACAGCAGTATGATTACTAACACCATTTGTGAAATTAACATTAAATGGAATGCAACCCCGCCTGATAAAATTTTGACAGGGAAACACGGAAAGATAATTGTGACTACGTTTGGTTCCAATTGGATCAACGGTTTACAGGAAAAGATCATTAGATGAAAAGCTTACGACGGACGAACGACATGCGGTCTTTTAATTTGGTTTTCCTTACGGTGCAATGTTAAACTATGTTACCCTTGGTGAAGTGGGAAATTGCAAACTTTTTTTGAAAGGGACTACATAAAGATAATTGCGACCAAGTTTGGTGCCAATTGGCCCCGTGGTCTCAGAGGAAATGAATATTGAATGTGTTCCATAGGCTGCATTAATAAACTATGTTCCAAACTGGAAGCCGCCTAGGGTAGGATTCGAACCTGGCTGATGCATTTTTGAAAGGAAAGATCTGAGGGTGACTGTGCCGTAGTTTTGCTAAAACTTTTCAAGAAAACCACGACATCATACAAAAATATGAAATATCGGTTTACTTTCACAAATTAGAACGGTCATTTTCAGTTAATTTTACGTCTTTCCGGATTTACATAATTAATTTCGACTTTACCCTGACTTGACGCATAGTGAAAGGTGCTGTATATAAAGCAGGAAATACTTACCATCGCATTTTTGCTTTAGTTTTGAGTGTTGAATTGGTAGTGTTCGTGTATTTTATGGGTGTTAAGTATTTTGAGTCTTCCGTCTTCTGGTGTTCTCGTTTTTGCCTTCTTTTTGGACTCTGATTTATGAAATATTATTCTTTGTTTCTTTAGTATTCCGCATGCCGTTGTTTAGAAGATCTTAAAGAAGATCTTTGACTGAAATTTTTACAATGAACGTACAAAAGATGACGGACGTTTAATGATTTCAAAATAGCAAGCTTAAAACCGATAGTTACATCCGGAGCTCTGGAAAGGTATCATGTCTTGTCCCGAATAGGACAGCCGCCACACGGTCAATGAGGCATATATTGATGATAGATATATCTTTTAGATGATTGCGTAATATAATTTTCTTACAATGACCAAAACCAATTAAAATCAATGGTATGTGTTATTTCCTAACAGTACCAAGGCTAAAATTTGTAAAGCTTTCGTAAATCTCTTAAGTATTCAACAAGTACAACTCAGTAGCATAAAAATACTGACGAAGACAAAACTAAAATTTTACAGTACAATATACGAGACAACACAAAGAACTAGAACACTGACATTATGAATTCCCTTAAAAACTGAGAGTGACACCAGTTGCTTCAGAAGGGTAAGCATGTCTTTTTAGTTAACTGAGGTTAAATAAAGGCATCTCAGAACAACGCTACTATACAAAGCTATATATTTATCTTTCCGAAATAACTTCCTCTAAAAAGTGTCAGACGTAATCGGGACGACGTATTGTTCTTTGTCCGTTTCTCTATTATTATTATTATTATTATTATTTCTTTCTTTCTTCCAGTCATTTTTGTCAGGCTTCAATATCATAGATGCCTGGACAGAATTCATTCATATTTGGTACAAAGTTAGATCACCATATGAAATTGTACCTCCACCGAAAAAAAAATCTCAAAATGGCTGCTATTTTCAAGATGGCTGCCAAGTTCTTCAACGTTTTGAATTTTTCCGATTTCCATGAATATTATAAAATCTCAAACATGCCTTGACAGAATTCTTTCATATTTGGAAAAAAGTTGAATCCCCATAAGAAGATGAGAGTGCAACAAAGAAATTTTCAAAAGGGCGACTAAAATACGTCAAATTTCAACTTTGTCGGATTTCAACAAAAATTGATTTCTAGGTAGATTTTGATGCTGCGAAAGAATTCATTCATACTTTGCACAAAGTTAGACCAAGTTGTGAAGTTGTGTCTGCACTGGCCAAAATTTTCAAATTGGCCGCCCTTTTCAAAATATAGCCAATTTACTTGACGGCCTGAAAACGATTTGAGATTCAATATCTCATGAATTGCATAGCAGAAATTGTTCATATTTTGTATAAATGTTCAGTAAGATGAGAGAAAGAAATTGATGCAAAAAAAATTTCAAAGTAGTCGTCATTTCCAAGATGGCGGCCAAAACGTCAAAATTTCAACTTTATCGGATTTCAACGAAAATTGATTTCTAGGTTAAATTTGATCCTGCAAACAAGATGGAATCATTGAATTGGCTGTCAAAGGCGACATCAGCTATTGCTTGCAAATGCAAATCTAGTCTCATCTTTGATCTTGCTCTTAAAATGTAGTCTTTTCAAAACATAATATTAATATAACCCCTTTATATGATTAATAAGCTTTTGTATAATTATATTAAACCAACCTTACCATAAACAGGACATCCAATGATCTCTATAGATATACACATATCTGCTATTGCTTGACGTATAAAAAGTATTTTGATCAGTCTTGCAAGAATCGCTTTATAGAATCTAACTTGTTTGAATACATTATCCTCGGGCAATCTTTCAACTCGGAATACCTACAATGGCAATGGAAATGGAATATTGCTTAATACAATCTGTATTTTTAGGCGTGTCTTCGTTATGTCTTTGTCAGTTGTCTCGATTTCTGTTACATCAGAATTGCCTTGATTTTGATTTTTTATTCTCAATTCTTCCTTGTCTACCTTTTAATTTTTTAATGCGTCTGTTGATGTATTCAGATTCAACAAAAATGGAATTAAGGTGGTTCACCATTACAATTTTGAATTTCTGTCTGATTTCGGAACTCATCAATAAATTAAATTCACAGTAACTTCGGTATTTATTCATTTTATACATTTTATAGAATATTAATTCGACTATGTTTGTCCCCTGCAGAAGTCGATGCAGTTTGATTTGTAGGGCGTTGGTTTTATATTTCTCAAATTTTTACAGCCAACTTAATCAAAAATTACCCAAACAAGTTGAAAGACCAGTACTAGTCACATTTATTTTTGTAGTTATTTCAGTACATATCGTCGAGAATTGTCAGTTTTTTGTGAGTGCTTTATTCTATTATTTTTTCATATGATGATGATAGCGATTATACAGGGCTACAACTCCAAAGAATTCGAAGACCGGTTCTGATCAAATATTTTTGTGATGCCTTTTAATAATGAAAAGCATGGTCCTCCACGGATGTACTATGTAATCTTATAACACCATCTGGTTGAATTAGTGAACGTAATAATTATGATGGAACTTGCGATAGGTTTTTTTCCACTGTTTGTATTATATGATCACTTCAGTTTTGAATTTTTCGGATTTGTGTACTCTATCTTGTAATTAAGAACGTATTTTACATACGTTTCTTCTTCATTTGATTACATTTGTGTTAATGGTACTTGAAGAGACCAGAAGGAGCAGCAACAAGCAAATTCAGATTAATGAACCGAAGCCTTGATTTCATACAGTAACTGTAAACCAGCTTAATTTTGAGTATACTTTATTTGGCGTTATATCCCCTATGGTTAGGTCACGACAAATTATTCTTGCAATCTTTTATTTTTGTTAATGTATTTATATAAAGATAAGGAAATTCGCGAAAATCTATTTTTGCGATATTTTTAGCTGGAAAAGACCGTGAAATTAAGTTGGTTTACAGTATAATTACATTCTACAAGCCTGAAATTTGATTCTATTACAAATATTGTTCATTAAATGTACCTGTGGTCTCGCTTTTGGCTCTCTGTATATTGTCATATTATTTACTTTAACACCATAAACTACCATAAATTCTATATACTTTTGACGTTTCCAGTAGATATCAACAGCATTTACAACTGTCGGAACTATCAGATCAACCTGCAATGTCAGTGTATAATAAACTAAAAATATGAGTAGAAACTATTTCTTAAAGATTATGAAATGAGGATGGTTTAATGCTAAATAAAATATATCATTTCAATCTTAAATTAATATTGTTTAACAGAAATAAAAATTTTCACGTTTTACGACATTTATATATCGGGTAGGTAAATATACAGACCATGTTCTACTCAAAGTGTGCTATAAATTGTTTTACAAATTTTCGCAGCTTTGTATCTGGTATTTGTGTCAAATAACTTTAAAAATTAAAAAATTTGTTAAGATTCCAGAATGCTATGTATATAATAGATAAAATTATGCAAAAGGACTTTGGCAAGAAAGGGGTTTTCTTTGTTTCATCTGTTGTCAATCGATAAATGAATTTAAGTGCACAGAGCTTAGGAAAGAGCTTGGAAGACCAATTAATACATTGCATTGTATTTATAGTTTTCCTATGATGTGTAGATTTCCCCTTTTACCTGATGTCACTCTGGTTTTTGAGAGTTCACAGTGTTAGCGCTTAGTTTTTTGCGTTGCATATGTAATGTTCGTGTGTTTTGTGGGCATGTGGTGTCTTTCGGTCTTTCGTCTTCTGGTGTTCTTGCTTTTGCCTTGTCTCTGGACTTTGATTTATGTAATCTTGTGCTTTGTTCCTTCGGTATTCTCCTGCCAATGTTTAAAATGACTTGCTTAAAGCACTTTGAGACAACTTGAGCTACTAGAGGTGTTAAAAATTTTTTAACACAAGTAACACGGGACAGAGAATAACGTCACATATGGCCGTTCCAAATTGCACAAAAATGACAAATTTACCAGTATGATGGCATGTATAAAAGCGACAATGCCCAAACCCGTTCCGTTCAAAGTACACAGCATTTTTCTATCCTAATGAAATAATTATTTTTCTTAGTGATATAATATGATGACATTTATATGCAATCAAAGGTCTAATGAATAATAAAAAAACACACACATCGAAAAGCAACGAATACCAAAGCGAAGAGGGATAAAGGAAAAAACAAAGGAATTCATTTTTGGTTTCAGTATTTTTAGCGTAACGTTTGTTTGCCACTAGTTTCTTTATGGAAAGGCAAGAGTAAGTTTTTTTGCACCTTTAAGTATTGGGTTTTTGTTAACATATCCAGTATTTGATAAAAAAATATAAGAATAATAAAATGAATCTTTTTCTACAGAGCGTTTTTTAACACTGGATGTTAAAGAACAAACATAAGTGGTTATGGTCTCATGTTCATTTACTCCATATCATTTCGTAAGATATTGCATTATTTTAATATGTTTATATTAATTTCACACAGATTGAACTAGCACCTCTTTTCTGTAGTTTACCAAAGTGCTGTTGTCAATATGGTATTTAATTAATGCTTGTATTGGAGAAAATACCTACGATTTCCAGAATTGGGAACTGTCATGCACTTTGGGTTATACATACAATAGAACTTGCCCTATTTTAAGAAAACTATCAACATTTTCGTCAATATTTCATAGGGAAGGTTAATGGCTTTGTGTAATGTATTGACATTTCCGGTGTTCTCAATCACACTGAACCTTTCAGGAAAATTTTGAAAATGTGACTTCTTTGTTAAGCTGTTACAATAGGCTATTATTTGATACCTCATTTGTTTAACTAGTAAGCATGAGTCAATTTTTGAAGCAACTGAAAGAAAAACTTGATCAAACCTTAGGGTCACATGAGATTGTATCGTTCACCTTGTGGCTGGTTTTATTATTTGTCACCAAAAGACCACCTATTATTATTCATACCATAAGTCAATTCACCAGATGTTACAGTTAAAATCTTCGATGAGGTATGAACATAAAAATCACACTCTTTAAAGGGGACCATGTTTGGTTCAAATTGGCTCAGAAGTTTCAGAGGAGACCTTTGAATGCATTTCCCATAGGGCCTTTTTCTAAAATTATGTTCCTCGTTGATGGCCATCTTGGATGAGGTACAAACATAAAAATTGCAAACTTTGATGGATCACTATTGTGATTCGGGTCCAATTGGCTTTGTTTTTTTCAGAGGAGAAGATTTTTGGATTTCCTATAGGGTCCCTTTGTTTAACTATATTCCCTGCTGAAAGAAAACTTTGATGAGGTACGAACATTAAAAACACTAACACTGCAGATTCCTGTGATCAGGTTTGGTTCCAGAAAATTGAATACATTTCCCATAGAATCCTTTCTTAAACCAGGTATCGTCGTGTCGGCCATCTTGAATGAAGTACTTACATAAAAATTATAAACTTAAAACGGGACCACCCTTGGAAAATTGTTACACAGTTTGATTTGAATTGACTAAGTGGTTTCAGAAGAAAAGGTCTTTGAGTGCATCATAAAAATCACAAACATTAAAGGGGATCACTTAAGAACTTCTGTGACAAGTTTAGTTTCAGAGGGGAGGATCTTTGAATGCATTTTCCATAGGGTCCTATGTTAAACTATGTTCCCTGCTGGCGGTCAGCTTGGAAGAGATACGAACCTGTTGGACATATTTTGAAATTGTAGTCCTTAATAAGCTTAACACTTTTGCAATTCAAAATTAACCTCTATCTGAAATATTTTTTAATAAAAGTAAAAGCGTATAAAATCGTGAAATTCAAAGAAAAAGCTGCGAAAACTTCTTTGGAGGTAGTCATTTTTTTCAAAATTGCAGGACACGTAGATCTTGCTATGCTGACCATTTTTGTAATTTAAACTTAACCTTAGTCATCAACCATTTCAATATACAGAAAAGTAACGAAAAATTATAATCTTACAGAAAAGCGGAAAAAACCTCAAAGATTGGTTAGCTACTCTGCAAAATTGCAAGGTGGGTATATCTCATCCTTTTGATCATGTTATCCCTTTCTGATTTTTGGTTTCTATAACGGTGTTCGGGTTATTTGCAAAAAACAGTAATTTACACCTATGTTCTATCTTAGAAACAGCGGCCATGTTGAGTGGTGTACGGACATAAAAATCACAAACTTAAAAGTGCATACCTTGGTAATGATTCTGGCCAAGTTTGGGAAGTTCGTTGAATAAGAGTTAGCGGAGGGACGGACGCACGAAAGACGCCCAGTGATGGAAAAAATCGCATTGTCTTTGGTCAGATCTGCTTTAAACGAAACTTTCCAAAATTTTGTTTTGTGGGTCTAGAAATGGGCCCTGTTCCTCCATTGTGTGCAGCTTATGCACTTGTTACTTGTATTTTAACATAATCTATTATGAATAGGAGTATAAGTAGACAAAAACTTTGTACGAGGGGTTTATTCTGTACGCCAAAATAAAATAGTGTCCCGCAAAGAGGTGTAATATATTTTATTACAAAAAACAAGAGGACAATAATGCATGATCATCGATACGTTTGTTCACGTTCTCGGACATTAGCATACCGAACAAGTGTAACTGGAGACAATATTTCGCGGCGGACACTATTTAATTGACGTTCAATTCCAGCCTATGGACTTAAAAGGAGATGTGTTAGAATATTCGGAAGGACATTTGATAAATGATTAAAAGTCAACTTTGTGAAACATGTATTAAAATTAAAAAAAAATACATTTCAATTTTTATTACCTGGATCCAAGGTTCTCTGTCACTAGCAAATGGACACCACAACTGATAGCTAAATAGGCCTCTAGTATATTGAACGTCCTTGTAATTTGATGATACGTCAATCTGAAAATCTTTGATGTCTCCCGAAATCATTCCTAGTTTTCTGCTACATTCTTTGGCTGATAAAAAAGCAAACTGAAGCTATGGCTTATTGAGTACTTCGTACAATATGAAGAATAGTTCCCATCGTTGATTTCTGACATTTGATCAGACATGATGACTCTTCCCTTTTTTATATCATGGCATGTAAATATTTTGCCTATGAACACCCATTTTAAATGCTATATTCCGAAAGCATATTCTAGTACCTTTAAGGAATTTCCGACATAATTTTAGTAAATTGTCAAAATTCTTCACCTCGACTTCAAAGACTTACAAATTTCTAAAAAAAGCCTATGAAAAACCTGGAAAATAACCATTTCCTGCCAAATTTTGATTGCTTGTATTTCAAATCAAGCGCATGAACGTTTTACTTTTTTTGGCTTATTGTCAGTCTGTATTAAGTCCTATTAATTCAGAAGACTTTAATGCAAATTTCATTACTTCATCAAATATGGGAACTACTCTACAAGAAAAGTACCAGAAAACAATTACAAAAGAAAATGAGTCCAGATTGTCAAGCATATAAAATGAATTGCATTTGAATAGGTCACTGTGTTTGATGCTTTTTTATCGTGCAAGGTGCACACTGAAAATCAAATAATGCAATATTTATATTATAGTTTGAGAGATGAAGAGCGTAGTCTCAGAGTTAAAATCGAATACATTGTCACCCAGCGAGACTTTAAGCTCTGTGCAACCATCTGTAGCGTTAAAACAATCGAACCAATTCGCTGAATACAATAACGTCAATGGTTATCAGTAGTAATACTCCATATAAATGATTGAACGGCGTAAATATATGTTATATATCGCAAAAACATTGATCAGTGGTTCAGTGTACCTCCCAACTCCGCAGAGGTAGTTTTTAGTATTTTGGAAACACTAGTGTTGAGCTAACTCACGTTAACAGTCGGCAATAACCCCTGGTCCACATAAGCCTATAAGAAAGGACCTGTTTTCCTAATTTCCTTGAAATTTTTGCACCTATAGAAAATAATATATAAATAAACTGAAGTGAAATCAGATATATTTCATTTCGATCTAGAAGGTTACATAATTTTTTATTGTAAAATATATTCATTAAACCACGAACATTTTGGATGCTGTCATAGAGGGCATCTTCACCGAAAAATTGCGTTTTGGTCCAACCTGTCGAGTTGACCTTGCTACGGACTTCACAGCAGTGGCTATTATGTAGCAGCTAGATAGGTACGATACATTTTATTCGAGCAAAATCGATTTAAACCTAGACCCCTACGAAAATTTCGGGGTCGAATCCTAAGTTTGTAATGTGAGCATGACAATTCAGACCAACATGGCTAATGTGGGCTGAACCTTTCTAGGGGCTTTGCAGCATTAAGCATCACATGCAGGTAGGTATATGTAAAACCTTTTATATAAGCCATAGCGTATAATCCCTAAACCCTTATGACAAAATCGGACGCTGTACTATATCAAAAAATTCCGATTAGGTTCAACTTTGCTAATGTCGACTGGACCTTGCTCGGGGCTTTACTGCAGTGGCAATTATATTACAGGTGGTTTGGTACAATACCTTTTATTTGAGCCAAACCAAGAAACCCCTTGAACTGCACGAAATTTTTGGGTAAAATTTACGGAGCGTACCCGAAGTTTGTATGGTAAGCATAGCAATTTGGACAATCTTTGCTAATGTAGGCTGGATCTTTCTAGAAGCTTTTTAGCATTTAGCTTTAGAAGGCAGGGAGGTATATGTAATACTTTTAAATTAGCGATGCTGTATAATCTCTTTACCTGTACAAAAATTTTAGACGCTGTTTCATAGAGGGTACCCTACATCGAACAATTCCAGTTTGTACCAACCTGTTTAATATCACCTGGACTTTGCTCGGGGCTTTGCAGCAGTTGATATAACATGGCAGGTAGGTAGGTACAATACCTTTTATTCTAGCTATTACACCCATACGAAAATTTCGGGGTCGCATCGACGGGGGTACCCCAGGAATATACAGTGAGTACGGCGATCGGACCAAAATTCGTAATGTGGGTTTGATCCTTCTAGTGGCCTTGATCCTTTAGCATTACATGCAGGAAGGTATATGTTAAGCTATAGCGTATAATACGTTGACCCGTTCGAATATTTCGGGCGCTCTTTCGTACAGGTAGCCTACATAAAAAAACCGATCTGGACCAGCTGGCCAGATACAAGTGGCTTCGCAATAGTGGTCGTTATATGGAATGTAGGTAGGTAAAATACATTTTATTTGAGCAATTGTGAGTAATTTTTAGGCCCGTAAGAAATTTTCGGAGTTGAATTTACGAAGGGTGCCCTATTTTTGTATAGTAACCATGGCAATTTGGAACAACCTCGCTTATGAAGGCTAGACTTTATACGAAATTTGCAGAATCTTGGCATAACATATCATTTAGGTATATGTAATACCTTTTATATGAACCATAGCATATAACCCATCGGTCCAAACGAAGTTTTGTACGTTGTTTCATAGAGGGTACCCTAAATCGAAAAATATCGATTAAGACCAACTGAGCTAATGTTGCCTGGACCTTGCTCGGAAAAACGCAGCAGTAGCCATTTAATGATGGGTAGTTTGGTTCTAAATCTTTTATTCTTACTAAAAAGAGTTCCCCTTAGAGAAGTGAGAATACTTTGTGATCGAATAATAAGTGTGTATAGTAAAAATGGCAATTCGGACAAACGTGGCTATTGAGGGCTGGATCTTTGTAAGGGCTTGGCAGCATTAAATGACAGGTAGGTATATGTAACGCCTTTTATATGCGCAATAGCACATAATCAATAGACCCGTAAGAAAATTTCCCAAGCTGCTCATAGAGGGTAACCTACATCGAAAATACAGATTTGGACCAATTTGGCTGATGCCGGCTGGATCTTGATGCAATACATTTTATTCGAGCCATTGCAAGTGACTAATAGAGCACGGCAATTTTGACAGACTTTGTTAACTTGGATTAAAATGTTCTGGGGTGCTCGCAGAATTGAGTATTGAGCATTATATGGTAGGTAGGTACATATTCAATAACTTTTGTAATAAGCATAGCCTGTTAGTTTTTGGGTCCAATTAATTCACATTAGCCAAGTTGGTCCAAATGGTCGTGTTTTTTGGATTATGGATTATTTCTTTCCATATTGTATGATTTAAATGCTGCCGATGAGAGGTTACTCTTTGCAAACCTAGGGAAGCCTCCATAAATCCGAGCGCGAAATTTTCTGACTGATCAAGGGTTATTACCTATTGCTCAAATAATACGCATTGTATCTGCCTAACTTTCATGAAATAGCCACTGCTGCAAAGACCCTAATTGGGTCTACCAGTTGGTCTAAACCGGGATTTGTCGATCTAGGGTAGACTCTGTGAAACAATGTCCGGCATGTTTTCTAAATGAGGCTATGATATGATATAGTTCAAATAAAAGTATATACATATATCTACATGACATGAGATGCCCAATGTCGTACAGCCCCTGGAACGCTCCAGCCAATATTAGCAAATCTAGTCCGAAATTCCGTTCTCACTATACAAACCTAGAGTACCTTCCGTATATTCGATCCTGAATTACATATGGGTTTAGGGCCCAAAGTTGACTTAAATAGGTATTTTCCGATCAAGGGTAGCCTCTTTTAAACAGACCTACATATTTTGGACAAGGGATTATTTGCTATAGTTCAAAAAAGGTATGACATATACATACCTGCCACATAATTGCCAAAACCAAGAAGCCCCCGGAACGGTCCAGTCTTCATTTGTAAATTTCGTCCGAAATGCCGTGTCACTATATTAACCTAGGGTACCGTTCGTTAATTCGACTCTGATTTTCGTTCGGCCTTAGGGGTCACTTACTTTGACTCGGATAAAAGGCATTGTAATTTCCAATTTGCAACATAAAGACCACTGCTACGAAGGTCCTAGCAAGGTCCAACCGACATTTACACTTTGAGCGAAGAGAACAACAACCTGCCTTGTATCTACTGGGTACCTAAATTTCATAAATGCCCTTACAAACAGAGATACATTGCTTGGTCTGCCAAATGCACAACAAACCCTTTCTAAGCTAATCACTTCATTACTTAATGCAGTCAAAGATGGCCTCAAGATATAAAGGGATAAAGTATACTCAACAAATGGAGTGTTGATTCTCAAAAACTCAGAAGACTTGTTAGAATATCTATCTTCAACTGAACTCAACCCGTGCAACAGTGTCAAAACATTTGATTTTTCTACTCTTTATACTATTCTTCCACACGATAGGCTAAAGTCAGTACTCCGGGATTTAATACATCAGTCTTTTTGTACTAAAAAGGTGAAAGAAGATATTCATATTTGGTGATAGGTAAAGATCCCCCTATTTTGGTAAACATCACACTGATTCACACAAAAAGTATACACAGGAGGATGTCATTGCAATGCTTGAATTCTTGATTGATAACATATTTGTAGAATTCGGAAGACAAGTTTTCCATTACAATAGGGAAACCTATGGGGACTAATTGTGCGCAACTTTTTAGCAGATTTGTTTCTTTATTCGTATGAAGCCAAGTTCATACAAGGGCTAGTTCAGAAAAAAGATAACAAGCTAGCCAAATCCTTTAATTTCAGTTTCCGCTAACACTGATGCACCATCATCAGCATCATACCTCTACATTGACAACTCTGGAGGTCTGAAAACCAATCTTTACGACAAGCGTGATGATTTCGACTGTCCAATAGTGAACATTCCGTTTTTGAGCAGTAATATTCTCACTTCTCCGCCATATGGCGTGTACATTTCACAACTCATTCGCTATTGCTGTGCCTGTAGTTTGTACAGCGATTTTGTCAACAGCGAAATTACTGTCTCAAAAACTTATACATCAAGGGTATGTTCAGTCGCTGTTTCAATTGTCACTGCAGAAGTTTTACGGTCGTCACCACGATTTGACAGACCATTACAATGTTTCTGTTTCACAAATGAGAACAGATATGTTTGGGTTGATCCAAAGTTTGTTACCGGACTGACTAACACCGACTTTGACAAAATCGGACTTTTCACTGGCAGTGTGACGGTTGCAATGTGGAGCAGATCATGCTTACCCTTCCGGGACACCTGATGATACTACCGGTTTTTAGTGGGAGTTCACACTGTCAGTGCTTTAGTTTTTTGTGTTGTCTTGTATATCACACTGAAATCTTTAAGTTTTGTCTTCGTTGTTGATGTATGTGTTACACAGTTGTCCTGGTTATTGCCTGAATTCTTAATAGATTATTAAAAGCTTTTCAAACTGCTACCATGGTACTGTTTAAGGGTTAGAGAAGTAACACGTTCCATGGATCTTAATTGGTTTTGTCTAAGGGTTAGAAAATGATATTATCCAATCAGTCACCAAACATGTAGATCTTTCAACAACATATTCTGTGTGACGGGTGCCATGCGTGGAGCAGATCATCCTTCTAGAGCACCTGATGATACCTCAGTTTTTATAGGGGTTCACACTGCTAGTGCTTTGGTTCTGTGGCGTTTTTGTTCATTTTTGTTTGTTTGTTATGTTTTTGTCATACTGTCTTAGTTCGTGTTGCTGTGAATTGTCGTGATTTTGGATTTATGATTTTAGAATTTCCCCTTTCCTCGTTCTTGCTTTTTATTCATTTGCCGATGTAGTACAAAGTTGGTCTTAGTTAGTATTTTTCGATGTTGGGTACTCTCTATGAAATAGCGTCCGAAATTTTTGCACATTTCTAGGGATTATACGCAACGGCTCAAATAAAAGGAATTTAATATACCTAATAATCTAATGCCAAATGCTGCGTAGGCCCTAGAAGGTGAAGCAAAGTTGGTAAAAATCTGTATTTTTCGTTCTAGGTAGCCTCTATTAAAAAGTGTCTGGGATTATACACTATGGCTCAAATAAAAGCACTACTTTTTAAAAACGCAGTAATAAAAAAATGACCTGCATTAATATCAAATGGTTATTTAATTACCTACAGCATTGTTTTTCGATTTCGAGAATTTAGGTAATTATGAAAAAAAGACAATGTGTCCCTAAGCCCAATAATGATTTGTCCTTTCTATAGTATGTATTTCTAGAAACAAGTAACAGATAAATTGGGAATACGCTTCGTGGGGTTTATATCTAAAATAAATGGTTGTTGTGGGAGTTGTGATTTTCTTCTATTCCTCTTTTTGTCGGAAAATGGATGACAGCGATGATAAGATCACGTTGTCAGTTTATTTTGTTTCTTGAAGATCCTGCATCCATGGGTAAAGCAGCATAGAATGCAGAATTGCTCAACATCTAGCAATGAATTCCACTGCTTAAACTTCCTACGAGGTATGAGCAAAGTTCATTGTTGAAGGCCTCTTGGTGACGAACTACAATAAAAGCGTTGTTACATTGCTTGGTTTTTTCTACGTTTTTGTAGAGACTCGTGTGCATTTTGTCTATATCCTGCTATTGTTTTTCTACAACAAATATAGTCGGTTATGAGCTACATTATGGCAAATAGTTGAAAGTAAAGTTTGGGTACCAATAAACCGGTCTAACCCTACCGCTAGCTTTTTCTAGTGCTGGTAGCAAGACTATATCCAGAGCTCCTGTCGTTTTAAATAGTTTTCGGTTGTCTTTGATTTGCTTATTTACTTAAGTGCAGTTCCCATGTGGATTGTATTTTTTGGCCATTGTATGTGTTAGCTGTTATCCCTGTTTTTAATATGTTTGTTTGAAAATGTTCAGTGAAATATGAAATATGAAGATTTACTGTTGTTCTGCAGATGGCAAATTTGAGAACTTATATATTTTCAGTGATGGAAAACAAGCATAATTTTGATCTTATTATTTAAATAAAGTGTTGACTGAAATCCTGTAAATAAAATTTAGTTATTTATGTATGTATCAGTAGCTTTTAAATTTTTCCATTTTACTACTGAAAAAGAATCCAATTGTACTTACAAATAAGTATGATGTATTGACTAAATGCCTTTTCACTTTATGTTGCACACCCTATTACCGGTAATTCAGTCTAAAGTGGCTATCAAAACTACAGATTTGTTAACAACTTTGTAGTGAGAGAAAATTATTTTTTGTTGCATTGTAACTTTATGTGTTGATAGTTTTCATAACGAGAAAGAATTGAATATCGATGGATATCAACTAGAGTTATGTAATTTCATAATATAATAAACGAGCCTTTGGCGAGTTAATTATATTTGCTATTACATAACGAGAGTTGATATCCATCGATATACAATTCTTTCGAGTTGTTAAAACTATTTCTCTTATAATGCTGTGAATATTTGGTGCCGAAACTGCTGTTTTTGTTTCAAATAACAACAACACCGTTTTTAGGTAACGTTAATCACGGTCACCGATACTTCACAGTGGTCTAATAGAAACGTCAAAAAAAAATATCACATCACGCGCGATGTGTTATTACCTGTCGCTCGACCAAAGAAATTCCTGTAAAAGCGATTCAACAAGTTCATATCTATCTCCAGCTTTAAAGTCTAGTTATGTAACGCAAATAACTATTCGTGCAAGGAATAGATAATAAGCGTGCATCATAAGAGAAATTCCATTGCACATTTTTAATGTACGTGATATTTGTTGTATATATATCGAGTTAACTCTAGAGTCAATAATTACTTTACCTTGACTGTATGTCAGGAGATTTTCGAGAAATAAAGTCTTTTTTTTGCAGTTTTATAGCACAACTCCGTTCGAAAAATAGTTTTGTTTTCAATATAACCCAGAAAACCTTTGATACTTTCGGTGCATATAAAAATATAGCCTTATAAAAGTACTGCGTTTTAAATACCTCTCAAAACGACTTTATTATAATTTTATTTTAAATGGAACCGATTTTGTTGGCTCTCACGACAACAGATACAGCTGTCACTGACAACATACCATTACTCTGAAATTTCTATATCTAAGTAAAGTAAAACATGCTATTTGTTAGATATATAATTAAAGTTGTTATGTTTCCAAACATAAGAAAAAGAAAAGATTTTGAGTAAATACTAATGAGACAAAGTCGCTTCAAAAACATGGCAAAACCAAGCAATGAAACAATCAACAGGAAGACGTCCTCTAGCACCAGTATGAGCGAAAATCATTCGTAGATGTCGAGATTAGTTGCATACAATAAAATAATCCAAGGTTTTCTATTCCGACTTTTCGGGTAAAAATCACAAGTTAACAGTTATCATCCAGCTCGTAACAGGCCACGATAATAATCAGATCTTTAAGTTGTGGTATAAACCTCATTCAAAGTCATAAACACTATAATGACGCTGACGACGGCTTTGCTTTCAGGGTTGGGATGGCTTAAGCCCTTAGCTTTATAAACTATTCATCATTTTGACATGTTTGAATTACAAACAACAGATTTATATATCACCGAAGGCCACTGTATTATAAAGTGATCGCTAAATTAACGCGTACGTTGTTCCCTATGTTTTCTATGGGACAACGTGCACGTTATTTTAGGTTTTAAATTTGAACGCCACCCGAGTTCAAGATTAGACGTCCGAAAGGGTAAATCAGTGTAATTTTTGCAACTTAAATTTTTCTTCAAGAACGGCTTCGGTGCTTTTTATACAAATGGTTCCACTTAGTTTCCGTATGATATATCACCTTTTTACTAATAAAATATTTTATCTGTTTTTTTCTTTATTGATTTTTAATTTAACTATGCAAAAGCTATCGTTACTTTATTGCAGATTTACGTGAGCTCTCAGTTTGATACCAATCAGTGGACTATGAAAGCGTATTGATACCTTGAAGAAAAAGTATCTCATAATCATGAGATCATATCTCATAATCATGAGATCATATCTCATAATTATGAGATAATTACCTAATTATTATTTGATACTATCTCAAAATTTTGAGACTATTATCTCATATTTATTAGATAACATTTTATAATTATGAGATACTATTTCATTATTATGGTATATTATTTCATAATTATGAGATAATAATCTCTAAAAATTTTTGGTTAATTATCTCATGAATATGACTTATTAACTCATAATCATGAGATACTATCGCATGATTATGAAGTAATTTATCATAGTATCATGAGATAAGATCTCATAATTATGAAATAGTATCTCATAATTATGAGATGATTTTGTCGTAATTGTGAGATAATATCTCAAAATTATGAGATAATTATCCCACAATAGTGACTCATTATCTCATACTTATGAGATGTTATCTCATAATTATAATTTTATCTCATAATTATTAGATGTTATGTCATTCAGGGGGTGTAGACGTAACCTCTCGTAAAAGTTTTCTTTGAGAGCAGTCACCAGAATAGCTCAAAGTTAACTTGAAGTTATTTTGGAACAGACTTACAACAGTCTTAGAATCATGTCTGCTCTGGTCATAAAATCATGTCTCTTCTACCTAAGTCTGCTCCCGCCATGTCCGTTCTTGCCAACTTTGTTCTGGTCATGACCGCTCTTGCCAAGTCTGACATAGGCACCGTCGTACTGGTCCTAGAATCTAAACTTGATATTAAATAAGATGTGTTGGAATTTACAGTTTCTCTAGATCGAAACCGTTTAAATACTTAAAACATAAATGACTATATATTTTATTTTACGATGTTTTCAATAATTATTTGTTTCAGTTATCGTAATTTGATAATTATTCATACTTCCCTTTTATTTAATTGACGATTTTTTTTAATGATATTAATTTTATGGAATACTATTGCAAACTCAGTTTTTCTGGTATACTGTCTCGAGGAGGGAAATAACTCTTACTTTTTAAAATTTACCTGGATAAACACATGTAAAAAATTATCCGCGAAAAGGACAACTTACCGGCAAAATGTTATTTTTATATCTGAATATGCAGCAATTTTATATGTGAATAATTCATTTCACGGCAAAATGCAATTCCATATCTGAATAATACATTTCCTAATTTTGTTTAATTTCATTTTTTTAAATATTATTTTGCTTTTGATAATATAACTTGTTTTTATTATATAACTTAACTTAAAAAATATGAAATACATGTAAATATTGGACACGTAATGAATATTTGTCAGGGCTGTGAAAAGAGCTGTTTCGAAAGCGGTCATAGCTATAACAGGTCAGCTGAGGGCAGACATAAGTAGAATGGTCATTACCAGAACAGACTTAAGTAGAACGGTCATTGGTAGAACAGGTCATGGCAGTCATGGCTCAGACCAGAATGGTCAGGATTCTAGCTATGACCATTCTGGTCAGAGCGGTCAGGATTCTAGATCTGACTTAGAGCAGTTCTAGAGCAGACTTGATACCTGTTCCAAGATAAGTTAGAGGAGCTTTAATGACTGCTCCAAGTTAACTTTATAAAAGGTTCAGTATGCACCCCACTGTAATTATAAGATATAATCTCATAATAATGAGTTTTGTTTTCTTCATGTGGCATCATTTTTTTTCTTTATGTGGAATCAATACCCTTCTGTAGAGGACAAATAGGCTTTACTTTTGCAAATTTGATCTTGTAATTTGTTACGCTGATTTTCACTTTCGGCGGTGTGTCTACAAAATATACAAAATAGTGTTGTTCTAACCATTTGCAAGATGTTTGCGACGAATATTATTGATTTTCATTTGAAGAAAGCATTAGTTTGAAAAATAATCAAAGTTTACTTTAAATATGTGTTGCCCCATATAGGAAATCGCATTGCTCCCACTGCATGAAAGTACATAGCAATCTTCTTAAAGTAAGGAGTAATAACATTGATACTTGCATCTGTCCATAAAACCCTTTTTAATAAAGATTGGATGAATTCATACGCATGTCATTAGAAATTGCAAGACCGACAGTTAATCGCTAAGACGCAGGATTGATTTTCCAGATTCACATTTCCCTTGCGAAGTTTTATTATTTGGTTACGGTTGCAAATCTGCTGCAAATCAATGCTAAAATGCCCGCAAGATCCACATACAAGTTCTGTCAGCGCCGCAGTCAAACAGCATATGTGCTGAAGCTTGCGAACGCAATACAGGGACCCTGCCAATACCATGGACTGTGTTTTGCTCTTTGTCGTATTCAGCTGCATAAGCTCCACAAAAGTTTTGGTTGTTCTTCAGCTTCCACACAGGAACCGTGTAGTAAGTGTAGCCCTTTTTATATTCGTTTTTGTTTGTTTGTTTGTTTGTTTGATTTTTTTGAAGGGGGATTAGTCAAAAAATTAACATTAACATCGGTAATGTGTTATTTATTTATTTCGTAAGTGAAAGGTGAATAAGATCAGAGCAGTCCTTTTATTTATATAACTTTTTAAACATTTCATTGGAAAAAATCTCAGAAATCTTATCGCGCGAAGATAGGACCTTTGATCTGTATTTGAGAGTACATAACGGTGTATGTTACATGTTCGATAAATACTGGACTATCAAGAAAGGAACTATTGTGTAATTGAAAGGAAAAATGGGTACCTCCAATACCAGTTAGTTTTTAAGGTATGTCAGCATTTACTATTCTAGATGTCAGGAATCCAGTTCTCATATTCCCAAATAGTAGTTTAGGCCACGCCTACTTGTATAACCAAAGTAACAAAATACCAACGTCACTGTTAATTTAATTTCTGCATATGTCCGTTTCGACAACTTATGTCTCATTAGAAAAGAAAAAATCAAAACATTGGATATAAAGATATCGAAAAGTGTACAAAAGCTGACAGAGAAAGAAAACATGAAAAGGATCTAAATTAACATCTATCCCTGAGGGAACCATGGGGTATAAAAATGGACCTAGTATCTCCGAATTGCGGGGTGTAACCCCTCCTAAACGGGGCTGAACCCGAGTGAACTCCGGGATAAAGAAATAGGATCCATTCCGTGGTTGTGCGGGATTAATAAATACACAACCCATCTTTCGGAAGGGATGCAAACTCAGGTCCGTGTGTTGGAAGAAATGTCACGCTTCCTGCACGTAAAAGAACCCTTGTAGCAAGCTCTTTTTGAGTGGTCCGTGGGTGATCGGCTACAAGGCTAAATTCCCCGCCCCTTTCGATTTCACCCTACTTTTCCAGTGGCAGTCAGAATTTCCCGTCCCGTGACCCTTTTCATACCCCAAAGTGATTATTTATAAAGAAACTTGTTCTCGTCTTGATGTAGCTGAAATATTGCTCAGTAGACGTTAAACAATATTCAATCAATAAATTGAAATCTTTAAGGGTCTTAAGGTGTTCCATAAGAAAGTTTTAAGCAGTTAATTTGCGAACACTGTGCAATGGTTGACACTGCCATAAAATAGAGCACAGTAGTATTTTGTCTGAACTTTTGCCAAACTGTCTTCAATCTGTCGACGGCGAGCAAAAATTCCAGATCGTTTGATAACAAGGTCAAATATTCAGGTATGGCCTAGAAATGCATATTTGGAATATGAAAGCCATATCAATTAGAATTCTAAAGATTCAAAAGATAAAAGATAAACGAAATGTTAAAGTTTGTTATCTAAAAAAAACAGTCATATGACAAGGTCAAGGTCACGCGGTCAAAAATCCTGGTACAGTTCGAAAGGTATTGCCAAAATACCCCAACACTTGCCATTCAAATGATATATCAATTTTTTTTGCAGACAATCAGTTAAACAGATAAGCAGACAAACAGCAAAATGAGACTATCCTTTTTTTCGTTATCTATTACACTGCATCATCTGAGTATTTTGCCGATACGATAAAATAATTACACTACAAATCATGTCAGATTACCTAATATACATCGTGAAGTTACACTACACAAAGAAATGCGACAACGATTGATCTTATCCACTCTAAACTCCATTAATTACATACTGAAACCTAATGATCGTTTAATATTATATTGAAGTCTTCACAACCTTTTCTCCGTCTGTCATAAAATTTATTGGTTAGACATATTGCAGTTATTTTCCTCACTTTAATTTTGCTCATATTGGTTGTTTAGGCCATGCTAATGAGGGGTTACTCCTTGAAACATGTGTACAACATAGACAACATTTACTGTTCATTATACAACTTGGGTATTTTTTGTATTTTGAAACAACTAGTTTGATACCACTCTCTGCGGAAAAGATGTTACCTTTGGTATTCTCTAGCCCAGTTGTCTAACTTGTCTGATATGAAAATTTTACTTTGCGTTTCTTAGATTCTTAATCAAAAATAAATTCCCTTAAACATACAGAGTCTCAATTTTCCGTTTTTTCAGAATTTTGCTGTTTTTACTTCAAGATGCAAATTCTTCATGAATTTTATATATAACTTGAAAAGTTGATAAAATACCTTTCATTATATCTATGTATATATTCAATTTATATTCATATATAAATATTCAATTTTACCCATATTTTGGCGTAAAATTGCATATTACTATATATCAAAATGAATTTTTTGGAAAGAAAGTAAAACATTTATATGTTTGGTTCATATATATATATGTAGACAGACATATTTTTGGATTTTTAAGTTTAATTTTGTTGGAGTAGGGGTATAATTTTCGGTATTTAGAGTCACATTGAACACTTTTCTAAACAGTGTTTTAAGATAATTTATGTATCGGGTAGAAATACTAAATGATCTGCAGATAAATTTTCTAGAGTTGCCAAATATAAAGATTTAAAAGTGAAGTTTGGACTGATCTAAAATGCTGAAAAATCCCATTTTTCATCAGTTTAGGACAAAATATTGAGTTTAAGCCGACAAGTGGAATTTTAAATACCAAATCATGATTGAATTCATACAACATTGTTTTATGCAACGCAGAATTTGCGTAGTTTGGTTGTTGTCATCCAACATAGACAAAAAAATGACAATTTTATGGTACATTTGTTGGGGTAGGGTCAAGATTTTCGATATTTAGAGTCACATTAATCACTCTTGTTTTTCTTAACAATGTTTCAAGACACTTAATGTATCATACTGTCTCAATTCCTGTTGCTGTGAATTTCCATTGTTTTGGATTTGTGATTTTAGAATTTCCCCTGTCCTCGTTCTTGCTTCGGTATTCGTTTGCCGATGTAAAAGAACATTTTATTGGCATATCTGCAGATATTTCATCCATAAATAACATATTAACGACTTAATAGTGAACTTTTGACAAATCTGAAATGTTGAAAATTCCCAAATTTATCAATTTTGTGCAAAATATTAAGTTGAAGTAGGCAAATGGCTGTTAAAATACCAAATCATGATGGAATTCATGCAATATTGTCGTATGCAATAGACATTTTACGTGTTCTGAATATTTTAATGCGAACATAGACAAAAAGTGTCAATTTTAGGGAAAATTGGTTGGGATAGGGCTTATATTTTCGGTTTTCATAATTACATTACACACTCCTTGTTTTTCTAAACAATGTTTTAAAACAACTAATGTATCGCTTAGAAAAATTAATTGGCATATTTACAGATATATCCTTCAGATAAGGCCTTTTTAACAATTTAGCAGTGAAATTTGGACAATTCTGAAATGTTGAAAATTCCATCTTTTTCATCGATTTCGGACAAGATACTGAGTTGAAGTTAAAAAATTGCTTTTAAAATACGAAATCAAAATATAATTCATGCAACATTGTCATATACAACGCATATTTTACGCGTTCTGGTCATTTCTATGCAAACAAAGTCATAAAAAAGAATATTGTAGAGTATATTGACAATTTTAGAGTAAATTTGTTGGGTAGGGGCAAGTTTTATGGATGATGTGTGTTTATATTACTTAAAAATTGCTATAATTTATACAGCAGTAAGATATTTTGTACTTTCATTTTATACCAACTTTTCATGAGTTTGAACTACTCATAGATAAGATACAGCACAAAGGGACAAATCTTTGTCCTTTTAAGAAAGGACATTAAAGGAATTACAAAAAATGCAATAATTATGAAATGGAAAACACGCTGGATTCTATAGACCATTGACCTTACACAATTTCGGGAAAAATCTTCAAATTTACGTCAACATTTTGAATGGTGAGAGATAAAGTTTTTTTTAACGCATAGGGTATAGAAATGGTACTTATTGGTGATATTTGTAAAACTTATACCATAAGTTATCATTTATACCTTTTTCAAAACTGAGAGGAATCAATCAACAATTTGAAGCAACTGAAAGATAAACTTGTGTCAAAAAGAAATTTTCCAAAATTTCGTTGGGTGCCTGTTCCAACATTGCGGGCAAGTTATGCTTATATTATTATGTTTTTATTTTCAAAAGGGATGTAAACAGACATAAAAATGTTGGTGGGATTCATAATTGTGGTTGTGAACAGGAGGTTATTCAGCCAATGGACTTAAGGGAAAAAGATTTACATTGAATTTCGCTCAATCAGGAACTTACTATGAGGTATGAGTAAAGCCCATTGTTGAGGGCCACATGGTGACTTCATATCCTTTCATTGTCAAAAAAGATTAACAAAAGGGTAACTGTAACAGAAATGAAAATCTCAAGATCTTTTATCTCTTCAGTTTGAAAGTGTTGAGTTGTTTTTCTTTTACACCCAGCCTTTCTAAAAAGTTTGAAACATTTGTTTTTAGCGTTTACTAATCGCAAGGTCTAATTTCTTGTCTAATAGGATTATCACAGTTATACAACTTTTCATTTTTTGAATAGCAGATCATTTGGTATCATCATGGACTTCAAATGTAGATTTCTAAGAAATAACAGTTCAAATAAAGAAATTTATTTAGTTTATTGAACTTTGTCGAAATTCAGTAAACGAAGTTTCAGTTATCCGTATGGTATCTTTTTATAACATTGAAGTCCGACTGCAATAATTCGGCGACTGATTTGTTTGATTTATGGTCCATAATGTAACATACGACTCGCCTTGTGACAGTAAATTAAGTAATTTAATTGATTACTTAATATCAATTAATGTAATTGAACTTTTCTTTGTGTTCAGTGTTTGAATCTGTTCATACCATGTGTGACTGATGACTGTAAATTGATTTTGTATACTGTGCAATCCCTATTTAGCCTCTATATAACTTCAGATTGTCAACTATTTTGAACTGTGCAATCCTCTGTTTCCTTAGTTTCTACAACTGATACATTCTAAAGTTTACTTTCATACATGTATGTGAATTTCGTTGAAGTTCTATGTTTGCAGTCCTTCGGATGAGACTATAAACCGAGGTCCCATGTTCAGGTCCGTCACATCCCGTGCATATTAAAGACCCCTCCTCGGTTCCTAGGAGCCGATGCAGAGGCAAAATTTGTTACGGCATAAAATTCATTCTTTGGCAGTGAAATTCCAAATTGCAGACGTTATTTCTAAAGTTACATGTAGTGTTATTTGTGATAAGACTATTAATTGCAAAATAAGTTTCAATTTGGTATTTCGAACAGTGTGAAGAATACGTCGTTCTATGTTTGTGTTAAAATCAATCTATACGTGATATGGCTGAGGGGAATTTGGACATCTTGGTAGAGGGAGTGTCTACGGGTAGTGCCTTGTAGTATCAGGGTAGATCTGATGGACATTTTGAAGTGATGCCTGTCAATCAGATAGGTAAAGTGTCTGACATAGAGGCCAGAGGAATAATAGCTTTAGACCTATAGGATCAGAGGCTAATTTGTACCAAGTTGATTTGGTATTATGAAGTATCAAAGCGAGATCAGGCTTTGTCTTGATGTTGCATATGTCCAATGGAAATCGTGCTTGCCATGAGATAGAGTTTAGGCTTGAAAAAGAACCACTAAGAAGATGATTTCTTAGCATTAGGAATGTGTATCTAAGCAGTCATTCGAGGACGCATGACATTTGAGGCGTGGGTAATGTGACGATAATGCCTTTCGTGTACTTACAACATTAGGGGAGTCAGTTCAAAATTTTATCTACCCTTCATTCAGATTCACAGCGAAGACACAGGAAGGTATTTGTTTGGTTTATATTGTTGACATTATTTCCAGACTAATGAATTACTCAAATTTCTTAAGTAACAAAGCATTTTAATAATGAGAATTTATATTGTGGGGAAAGAAACATGTATTCGTATGTAGAGAATTTCAAGTATTACACAGTATATTGCTCCTTTCATTTGGAGAACCGAAAATAACCTGTCATACCTCGAAAATAATATTTAGGTCCTGGTATCCTGTCCACCCTATATTGAATAATAATAAACTCGTCCCAGAGTATACAAGGAGACCAAATCCAGGTATCGGCGTCAGTGTGATGATTATCGTGAATGTGTAACATTGGAAGTATATATATAAGCAGGATTATTCTTAGGAAATAGTGTTTTCACGTGATAAAGTGAATATTGTTAAATGTTCTAATTTCCGGAATCGAAATAATATCAAAGGATAGAGAAAGTTGCTTGCTATGAAATTTGTATTTGTACATTGTAAAGTGTCTAATGTTATTGTGAGATGTGCGTTTGGAAACTGTAAATAGTTTTTGGTTTTTGACATCTTGTGTTCAACTGGATAAGTGATATTCTGCATGTATAGACAGTGCATTTTACTTGTAGGAAATTGACAGTGCAATGTCATGTAGTATGTTTACATTCAAAGGAGATTGTATATAGTGTATATAATATTCTGTAGTGTTTTACAGTACTGAACATTCAAATAAGCTTATGTCTCATTGTGTTCAGATGAGTGTCAACTTGCAAGGTAATAGGAAATGGTTTTTTTTAATTGTGCACTTTGACTCGGCAACTTGAATATTGCAATTTGCGCATTTTTGTGTTCGTTTACTTCATAGAAATTGCAGAATCCCGTTGGATCATTTGTAACGTTTTATACTAGTAAATCAATCATTCTTCGGATTGTGAATTAGTGATATTCCGAAGTGCCAGTTGACATGTTCATTTTGCTGTGTACCGTGCTGTTGATTATTTGGATAGTGTTCATTGCAACTTTTGATTCAGTTCATTTTGAAGACAAAAAGGATTGTGCTTTACATGTAAATATAGAATTGTTTGTGATTTTTATGGATTCAAGAATACAATGCACTATGTTTTAAGTGATTTCTTTTGTGTATAGTTCAAAGTGCATTGTGTTAATTTGACGCTACCTTCAATTTGAATTCTTTGTGTCAAATTGCTTGTATATTTAAGAAACGAGAATTCGATGTATTCCTGGTTACGAACCTCTCTTGACCAGTCTGGGTTTCTAACAATTTATGTAGTCTAAGACTGCAGTTCGTTATGCCTAAGTCTCTATTTATTCTTATGTGACTGGAGACGATACAGCTTTATACCATTTTTTTCATCTCCATGTGGCTGAGACTTTGTGATGTTGTTTTGTAGTATGTAATACAATATACATTTACGATTTATTTAGACTATTTGGTAATTACCGTTTAGAGTACATGCTCCTATTGACCTTGTTTGTGACTTGAGAATGTTTGGACACTTTTGTGCAATGCATACCAGACGATTAAGTTTCTTCTTACTAAAGACAATTCGGTGAAAGTGGTGTAGCTTGTACGACTAAGCTTACTTACGAATGCATACGTTTTGTCAACATCAGGTGGTGTTAAACTTGATGTCTAATATCTAAAGACTGTTATTTCTTTTTTTGTGGTTCATTTTATTAACAATTAAGTGAGCCTGTTATGTAGTCGATACCTCTCTGTTTACTTTTACACTTAGTTGTAGCTATGAATACTTCTGGTGTTGGGTAAATTAACTAAAACTGCTTGAAAATAGCCATGTAATCTTCTTTTTTACTGCGTGGTGGAAGATTTTTTGGTCAGCGGTATGAAGTGTGCAATGCACTGTTTATTTCCGTTGTTCCTCGAGCATTGCAGTTTGTGATCCACTGATTATACCCTTTGAGATTTAATATTGTTTATTGGCCATTGGAATGTTTGATACACTGTTTATTTCCCTTTTTACTGAAAATTGTATATTGATCGTTGTAGTGTGTGATTCGCCTTTTGTCTAATTTGTGAATGAAGACAGTTAATTGACCGTTGCTGTGTGAAATCCAGTGTTTATTTTCTTTGTGACTAGAGACTGTTTTTTTTTACAATTGCAGTGTGTGATAAACTGTGTTATACACATGTGGCTGAAGACTACTTTTTTTTTCTTTGCTGTGTGTAATACACTGTATTATACACTGTATTATACACATATGACTGTAATTTGTTGGTGCATAGCATTGTTTTCATTGCTAATGTATCTGAAAACAATTTGTGTAGATGATAATCAAGTGTAACCAATATGCTTCAATGGTGACCTTTCTTCCGTCTATGGAAGCTTGTTTGGTCACCAGCGTGCTGCTCCATGATCTGGTTTCATTCACAGACAATGAATAATTTAAAAACTACAGGACGATATGACTCTGTGGAAGGGTTTTGTGACTGTAAGACACATATTTATGCACCCGCTCACTCGCATGCACCGAAGAACGAGGGTGAAACAATATGCTCCCGACTTTTCGACCAAAAGACTTGCCAAAAGGGTCTATAAATCTCCTCACGTAACAACGAGAATTCACGATACAATTGAAACTGGAAAACGTTTCCTGCCATAAAATGATGTCACATAATTGGGACGTGTATATTTTTGTATGAAGCGTCATATTTTATCGTTCAATATAGAACTCAAGGTTATGTTTAATGACCCGGAAGCTTCAAACTGAACAAGATTTAAAGACCCTTTACCTCTGTTTCCCTCTAAAAGTGTTTTTTTTTTTTTTCTAATAGACCATATCCGAACTATATTATCAGGATTTACCAGACCATTGTTCAACACATAACAGTATAGAAAACGTCAAGTGACAGAGTCTTAAACGTCATGAAATTATTTTTTACGTAATTTCTTGGTCACATATAGCGGACATGTTCGTGATATAAGGCGGACAAATAACGACTGGTGAATCTAAACACCATAACTCAGATATGGTCTGTTGCAAACAAAATATAACAGTTAACACCTACAATGGTCGAAAATTACAATCACATGCCACACATACCTTACTTTTCACATAATATTTTACGAAAGGATATGGAGTAAATGAACATGAGACCATAACACATATGTTAACTCCTACTGCGATAATTTTAATGAGCTGTATGGCCATTTCGGAAAATTATTCCTCATCAGCAGCACTAGAACCAAAAACAAAGGAAATCCATAATTTCAAAAATGTTTAAAATGCATAAAACCAAACGAAATCCGAATAATAAGTAATATCAAATATAGGTAAGGACAAAACTACGATGGAGGGAGTTTATCCTTTGGTTTTTTAATTTACACAAATTTAGATAATAGTAATTTTACAAAGTGTACACATGAGATATTATCTCATGTACAAGTACACCATATCTAAGACAAATTAAGAGCATACATCTCTACCAAGGGGAATTGTTTTACCAACTCCACACTGCAATAAAAGACAAACTCCTGTATAAAATATTTTACGAAAGGATATGGAGTAAATGAACATGAGACCATAACACATATGATAACTCCTACTGCGATAATTTAAATGAGCTGTATGGCCATTTCGGAAAATTATTCCTCATCAGCAGCACTAGAACCAAAAACAAAGGAAATCCATAATTTCAAAAATGTTTAAAATGCATAAAACCAAACGAAATCCGAAGAATAAGTAATATCAAATATAGGTTAGGACAAAACTACGATGGAGGGAGTTTATCCTTTGGTTTTAGAATTTACACAAATTTAGATAATAGTAATTTTACAAAGTGTACACATGACACAAACTGGATACATGTATCAAAACAGAGGATTCGGTCATTTTTTCACTATATAAAGGGGCTGTAAGGTTCGTTCTAATTTGATTTTCAAAGTCAAACTCTAATATGTAATGCACAAAAACCGTCATCCGACTTTCTCACTTCCGGGACAAAATTCACTTCACGTTACTAAGAAAATTCGGTTTTTTTTTGTTTAATTTCAGTTTTGGTTACGTTTATAAATTGTAAAATTCTTGAATGATAAAACATTCTGGTTCAGAGAAATTAATTTGTGCTGCAAACTAAAATCCAACAATTTCTTATAGTGCTACATAGGCAAATGGTACCCGGTGATAACTTTTCACGCATATTCTCGGAGGTCACATGACAAGCCTATTCTGTGTATTTTTTTTTCTCAAAAAAATATTATGTAGCCATTTCCTTTCAGATTTCTTTATATTTTGCATCATAAAACATATAATTACTTGATCAATTTTTTTGTTGTTCTAAATTCAATTTTCTTATTTGTCATTAAAGAGAACGAATGATTTAAAAAACAAAGCAAAATAATGACGTCATATTTTTACTTGCGCATGTAAGGAATTTCCTAAGCAAAAAATTTACTTCCAAAAATAATCATTCAAATGATTGAAGCAGTAAAACTACAGCTTATAAAATCAATCCAAAATTATCCATCAAATTACCCGAAATTCCCTAATTAACAGTGAAAACTATTAAAATCAGATAAGAAATAGCAATATGTTAATGTTTTGGAGAAATCATATGCAGATGGGTGCAGACGCAACGTACCAAAAAGTGCACTTAAAGTGAACTTGGAGTTCACTTTTCAAGTGAATTCCGCGATTTTTTAGCTGTCGCGAGGTTCCCTTTTTGGAATAGGTAGATATTCCATGACAGGTATTTTCGCGTTCACTAGTGAACTTCAAGAGCACTTGAAAGCTGTCGCTAGGATCTTTACTTAAAACGAAGTTTTCAGCAATAGCTGAGGTAATAAAAATATATTTTCACGTAGCGTTCTTTTGGATAAGCAAATGCGAAAAAAATACCAATGCAGTAATATAAAAAGTTGTTAGATATAAAACATGTCGGATAATATTTTGCAGCAACAAAATGGAAAACAGACGTGTAGAATTATAAGAACGTGTATTCCAGTCAGACAACAGTTCGAAATTCAGCACTTCATAATTTAATCGAATACACTTAATAGGCTAATTCTATTCATTAGTTGGGGAAAATATACTATACATTTCATTGAGCATATTCAAAACACAGTTTGTAGATCCGTTTCTCGAAATGCCGTAGTTTTGCCGATTTTCTGTTCCAAAGACGCGGGGAATATTTAACAAAGACTTTAAAAGAGGTCACTTTTCCGTTTCATTGGTTCAATTTTCAATGCTGGACACCCTTTTCCCGTTTTCAGGTGCACTTTTCAAAGATTTTTTTGACACAATACCATTTCCCTCTCGCTTGATAAGGCAAGCCGCACTTTCGGCGTATACCTAATTAACCCAATCTTTATAAATGACAAAAAATCAGGTTTTCATTATGTGATTTATACTTAATCTTTACAAATGACCAAAATAAGTCATTTTTTAAAATATTGTATTTTATCGTATCCTTTTGAAGTAGTTTTACATAATGTGATTGAAAAGTCAGGTTACTAAATCTTTACAAATAACTAAATACCGAAGTCATCGTGAATTTATTTTCTGCATATGCGCATTTCGACAATTATGTCTCTTCAGTGCAGATAAAATCTAAACGTTTGGAAGACCATAAAATCAAATCTGTAAAAAACTGATAGAGAACAAGTACCCAAATATGATCTAAATGTAAAGCCAAAATCAGCTAAGGACAGAGCTTTGCGTGAGGGAGATACTCCTTAGTTTTCAACGAAATTTGCAAAAATTTAGATATTGCAAGGTTTGAAATAAAATCGGCTTTCGGGTCAGCACCGAAGTACTGACTACTGGGCTGGTGAATACCCTCGGGGTCTTACAGTCCACCAGCAAAGGCATCGACCCAGTGGTTACAAATAACTAAATACCGAAGTCATCGTGAATTTATTTTCTGCATATGCGCATTTCGACAACTTATGTCTCTTCAGTGCAAATAAAATCTAAACGTTTGGAAGACCATAAAATCAAATATGTTAAAAACTGATAGAGAACAAGCACCCAAATATGATCTAAATGTAAAGCCAAAATCAGCTAAGGACAGAGCTATGCGTGAGGGAGATACTCCTTAGTTTTCAACGAAATTTACAAAAATTTAGATATTGCAAGGTTTGAAATAAAATCGGCTTTCGGGTCAGCATCGAAGTACTGACTACTGGGCTGGTGAATACCCTCGGGGACTTACAGTCCACCAGCAATGACCATAATAATTCACTTTTTAAAATATTTTACTTTATCATACCATTTCGCAGAAGTTTTATTTGTCGCGATATAGCTTTTTGTAAATCTTTATATAAATCTTTTTGAAAAGTCATGTTTTCATTTTGAGGTTTATACTAAATATTTACAAATGACCAAAATGATGTATTTTTTTAAATATTTTACTTAATCACATCCTTTCAAATAAGTTTAATATAAGGTTATTTTGGAAAAAGATACATATAAATGTTGTGTCGCGAAAATTGAAATAAGCACCGACATATAATATTTCCCACTTTTGAGATCAGTTTTGACAAAAGATGTATGCTCTTTATTTTTCTTAGATATGGTGTACTTGTACATGAGATAATATCTCATGTGTACACTTTGTTAAATTACTATTATCTAAATTTATGTAAATTCTAAACCTAAGGATCAAATCCCTCCATCGTTGTTTTGTCCTTAGCTATATTTGATATTACTGATTATTCGGAATTCGTTTGGATTTATGCATTTTACACATATTTTAAATTATGGATTTCCTTTGTTTGGGTTCTAGTGCTGCTGATGAGGAATCAATTTCCGAAATGGCCATACAGCTCATTAAAATTATTGCAGTTGGAGTGAACATATGTGTTATGGTCTCATGTTCATTTACTCCATATCCTTTCGTAAAATATATATTTGGTATCGCGAGAAAGGAAAAAAGCTAAAATGCAAAATATTTCAATCTTATAAGGTAATATTGGGAAAACACAAATGAATGTGATATTGCGAGAAAGGAAAAACTATAAAATGCAAAATGTTAGAATCTTACAAGGTTAATGTTGTGTCATGACAATTACAACAAGCACCGACATATAATATCTCCAACTTTTGGGGTCATTTTTGACAAAAGATGAATAAATTTGGTATCGCGAGAAATGAAAAAAACCTAAAATACAAAATATTTCAAAGTTATAAGGTAATTTTGGGAAAATTACATATAAATGTTGTGTCTCGACACTTGAAATATTCACCAACATATAACATCTCCAACTTTTGGATTCATTTTTACAAAAGATGCATAAATTTGGTATCACGAGAAAGAAAAAAGCCATAATGCAAAATATTTCAGTCTTATAAGTAATTTGGGGAAAAATACATATAAATGTTGTGTCACGACAACATATAACATCTCCAACTTTTGGATTCATTTTGGACAAAAGATGCATAAATTTGGTACCACGAGAAAGGAAAACAGCTAAAATGCAAAACAATTAAGTCTTAAAAGGTAAAAAATACATATAAATGCTGTGTCGTTACAATTAAAATAAGCACAAACATATAATATCTCTCACTTTTGGATTCATTTTTGACAAAAGATGCATGAATTTGGTACCACGAGAAAGGAAAACAGCTAAAATGCAAGGCACCGACAAATAATATCTCCCACTTCTGAGGTCATTTTTGACAAAAGATGCATACATTTCGTATCGCGAGAAAGGAAAAAAGTTATTATGCAAAATATTTCAATCTTATTAGGTAATTTTAGGAAAAATATAAATGAATGTGGTATTGCGAGAAATCTTGTGTCGCGACAGTTGAAATAAGCACTAACATATAATATCTCCCACTTTTGAGTACATTTTTGACAAAAGATTTACATGTATAAATTTGGTATCGTGCGAAAGGAAAAAAATCCAAAATGCAAAATATTTCAGTCTTATTTGTAATTTGGGGAAAAATAAATATAAAACTTGTGTGGCGACAATTGAAATAAGCACTAACATATAATATCTCCTACTTTTGAGTACATTTTTACAAAAGATGTACATGTATAAATTTGGTATCGTGAGAAAGGAAAAAGTTTAAAATGCAAAATATTTCAATGTTATCAGGTAATTTTTAGAGACATACATATAAATGTTGTGTCGCGACAATTGAAATAAGCACTGACAAATAATATCTTCCACTTTTGAGGTCATTTTTGACGAAAATGTATAAATTTGGTATTGCGATGAAGATTTGTTGAAATTATTAAGAATTTTATGTCCCCAGCACGAATTAACATAGTCCTTGATAAAATACCCTTTTTGAAAGATTTATTTAGAATATATAATGTGATGCAAGCATGGAATGTATAAATAAAACAAAAGAACGCTTTAATTTATAATGGCAGTTTTGTTTTTATTTTTATCAAATATAGATTAAAACCAGAATGAAGTCGTAGAGTTTTCATACCTTTTACTTAAATAGTACAATAGGAAAGTCGAATCTATAATTCATTAAGAACATAAGATTCATTAACAACATAATCCAGTTTTGGACTTTCTATTACTATTTCCCATTCCCCTATTAATATTTCAAAATTACATTTAAAATTATGAAATTGTTCTCTTACTAAGAAAAAAAAGTACACTTGACAAATGTCATAATTGACCTAATAAATGTTTGACATATATATAGGTCATAGCACCTGTTGACCACTGCGTCATGTTCAAAACATGCTTGAATTAATAGCACACGTAGTTATATAAAAATGGATTAAAATTAACCAGGGATACAACTAAAATTAAGGTAAGTAAATTAAATAATTTTCATTATTTAAGAGGTCTATTGTTGGATTAGAAATATAAAACAAACACACGTTGCCTCTTCATTTGTTTTCCAATACTTGCTGAAAATTTTTACAAGGTAGAGATGATTTTTTGTTGCATATAAAACAGATATGTTTTCATTTAATTTTGAAAATATTGATTAGATCTACTGGTTTTGTTCTCTTTTCCGTTATATAGTAGGATTTATCAATGGAGTACCCAAAAATAGTAAGTAATATATTTAAGGGGTGTGTTTTTTCCTCCCATATCTTATACCCCCAAAAATATGTTATAATTGTATTTGAATACTTTTTCCCAAACGGTTCAATGTTTCATAGAATGTTTTCCAAGAAATTCTAATGTTTTGCATTCTATAAACAAATACTGATTTGAGTCGATTTCATTACACACAGCACATTTTGGACTATTTACCACTTTCCACTTAAAGAGTTTCTCCTGATTAGGCAAAATAAGACTAAGTAATTTTCATTTGAATATTTTAAGTTTATTAGAGTTTTAGTCTTTAATTATAAATTCGAGACAATTTTTTTACTATTGAACTACTTATATTAACCCCTTCCCGTTCACACCGGTACCAGGTACCGGTGAAGCATTTTATTTGTACTTTTGAGATGCATTTAAAGCGACGTAAAACTTGTACTTTAAATGCAAAAATATATAACTTCGTATCAATTTAAAGCTTACGATCTCAGCTTCTTACCCATGAAAAATCTTTTTGAAATTCTTTATAATTCGTAAGAAATTGTAGGGCAATCCTAATCCTAATCCTAATCCGATGTTGTAAAAAATAATGACAACGTTACTTGAATTTTCCCGAAATTTAACTAGTCTATTAAACAACGATTTTTCCTATATTTATCAAAACTGTGTCTTGAAAATTAACATTTGTGGTGTACGCCTTATGTTTCTGCGTTTATTCATGTTAAAACTATGTGGATGTGCAAATTATAAGTACAAAATTTATTTACTTCTTTATAACATGTAGCTACCACAACAGAGATTCATGTTCGACAACTCTCTTTTATTAAAACTGTGAAATTTTAGTTTAAATGAAAAGTTTTTTTCTGAATTGGAAGACTTCAAAAAAACAACAAACCGTATCTTAAACTTTAATACATTATGTGTTTTAATCTCATCTTTTCACTTGAACTTAATCAGAATAGGCTTTTTATTGTTTATTTTGTTTTTAGCCGTTTAAAAAAACCGTGTTTTTTCAGTTTTACTTGATATGGTTAACCCCTCATTCGCCACCTAGTAACAAATCGATAGATTATTCAGTAGCCGATTTTTCTACTAAGTTTCATGAGTATTTATTAATCTTTTGGGGAGCGATTAGTTATTGAAATCTCGAACCTTGCAAAGACTTCACAGGTAAATTCACTTTATATCAAGAGTTGTCGCGCATTGGCAAAGGATAGAACAATGTAGTATTTTCGACACGCAAGGAACGACTGTTTTGCCGTAAATTTGATGTACTAGACAAATGCTGCCTGATTGAGATTCAAATAGGGAAAACTAAGTCGACAAAAATATGCCCGGACTTCTGATCTTTTTAAAACAACAAAAATCTTGACGATCGAGCAAGTATTTCTTATTTTATCTTCTTTTAAAGTCAGTGGTCGAAGCGTCAAAATTCACAAATTTTTTTGAGTTGATGTCAACACATTTTACATTTTCTTTCTTTCCGCCTTTTTTGTTATAACGGTTCAAAAATAGAAGTTTTCCAACTTTTTATCTCTCCAAGTTATGAAAATTATGATTTTTTTCATCTTGATATACGATGTATTAATAATTCCCCCTTTTTTCTCCATTATAGGTGGAAAGAGTTGTGGTTCTTGGCGAAATTTTGAGTTGACCTTACTTCTGTCTTATTTTCTCAATATTGATGTTTTATGGTAAATATGCTTTACCAAGGACAAAAAATCATTTGCTACTTATTTCTCGTTTAAATTTGCTTTAAACACTTCCTTGAAATGTTGTTGTGCAAACAGCTGCAATCCGTATTAACCTTTACCAGATAATAGCGGAGATCTGATTTCATGGAAAATCTCCAGATTTTGCTCTCGGGCTGCAATTCGTACTTCTCATTGAAATGTTTCTTACACATAGTGAGTATGTAAGTCATATTCACACACATTACTTGTGTGGTAATACATTTGTACAAACCCGTAAACATATACAAAAATAAAATATATTCACCCGTACTTGTAGAAATTGCAATGACAAATAACCGCAAAAGACATGTCAATAACCAATATAAAGTTGGAAGAGACTTCTAATTTTCTTGTGTGGAAATGAAATTGTAGAAACCCATAAACATAAACAACAATAAAATGTATTCAGCCGTACTTGTACCTGCACTTAAAGAAATTGCAATGACAAATAACAGAAAAAGACATGTCAATAACCAATATAAAGTTGGTAGAGACTTCTAATTTTCTCTTTCTATACACTGGAAATCATATTAGAATAAACAAGTATATGCTAAAAACAATGTCCAGTTCATCAGAAAATTCTCACTCACATAAAATAAATAAGAACATACAAATAAAGGGACAAGATTAACAATAGTGAACATGTTAAAACCCTGAAAGATTAAGAATTAGTGTGATTCACCTACTGCGAGTCAGATACATAATTTTCCACAGCAAATTATACAAGGAAGGTGCAAGGAAGGTGCCTTGTTCGGCATATTTTTAGCGCGAATCCTAAATTTACGAAATATGATAACCTAGTTTTATTTTGTCATTTTTCGGAGCTCCATTTAAAAAAAATATTTTCTTGGAACTCGGGATATCCTTTAAATTTCTGATGCAGACCCCTCCTACAAAGATAAAATACGTGGAAGAAATATGTCATGTCATAGGAAGCATGAAATAATTTAGTTACATCGATATCAACATATTTTCTGTGATTATGTAGATTTTACACAGAGGGTTTGCACTGCGGACAGAAATACAATGTCACTTCACGTAAAATGAAGAAAAAAAAATTGCCCTGCATTTTTATAAATTTCATTAAACAAGGCAAATAACACCTCAAATATGGAAAGACTTGAAATAAGAAGAATTAAGAAGTAAAAAATTGATACTATGAAGAAAATAACAATAAAAAAGCGAAATTCTTTTAAGTCGGTTTCACAGAATTCATTTTCCATAACAATCTACTACAGCCTTAAATCGAATCCCCTCAGATATAGATATGTTCAATGTAATAATTTAAGAAATAACGTATTCGTTTCACATGCTTTTGATTTCTCTGGGGGATTCTGTCATGTGTTTTGTATTTTTAAGGGTAAGCAAGATAATATATTAACGACAAATATCAGCCAGATAAGATGCAATTTCAGACAAACGATTTTTTACTTTTATCTATATTGTTTCGAAAAGCTAGGTATTTTGATTATGTCTCTTTCATACAGATATCATACAGATATCACAATCTAAGCGAAACTAAAAGAAAGTGACACCATAAAACTACGAAGGACAATTACAAACATAAATCTATATGAGAACTGTTGATTTCTAGAATTGAGTTACACGAAAGGATATTTTCAAAATACTATAGCAAGTCGCCCAGGCATAAATATTTACATGTGCGTCGAGTCAAACTGCCTGTCACGCAATGTGACGTTAATAAAAGGTTTCAGTGTGGAAGTTGTTAAGTACAAACAGAAGCAAATCGAGTTCAATTGTTCCAAAGGAGAAATGGTTTTGGAGGTACATGCATGCCTCTTGAAATTCCAATGTTATTTTTAGTTTATCAAACAACAGTACAGACAAAGAAATTGAAAGAAAGACAAAAAAATGTTCCACCGTAGTTGTGAGTTTAGATCAAGAGAGATACATGCACATGCACTCTTATTTCTTCAGTTCAATAAACTGATACAATATGAAATAAATACCGCCGACTTTTGCTAATGCCGGTACCAAGTCTGGCTGTCCCGACTTCCTATCTTTGTTTACGTTTTGAATTTTTCCCTGGCGGATTGTTGCATGTAATTTTCAGCCATTGTAGATGTTTCCTGTTAGCCCTTTTTTCGTGTTTTTGTAATTTTCTAAAACGAATCATGCAGAGAGGAATCGTGTAATTCAAGGGAATTTGAAAAGAAAAGACAACAGGAAACACCTAAATGACTACAAATTTTAATTGCAGGCTACTATCCGTCAGATAACAGACAAAATACAAAAAGATATACGTTAAAAACGATAGGAACTTAGAACAGCTCGACTTGGTACAATGTACTAGCCCTAGCAAAATCTAGTGTAATGGTTAAAAGGTTTTTGGGTACCAAAACCTCCCCTTCCCCGATCTTCCGTTTATCTTCAACGCATCGTTGAAAAATGCTAAAAAGACAGATGCATGGAATTCCTTATAGCCGGTGTACCAAGTTGCTGCGGGGTACAGGAAGACTGAGATACATGTAGTAACAAGTGATGTACATATACATGAATACATTTCCCCTTGAATAAAGTCTATCGCATCAATGATCTACAGCAGCTAAAGCTTTAGGAATATATATAACCTCATTGAATAAAGCAAGGTTCACTTAGTAGGTAAATTTACCTCTGTAATTATTGATTGTATTTCAAAAATATACGCAAGAAAAGGATTATGATGTGAGAAAGGCACAACCGAAAAGTTAGCCATCCAATGATTTATCAAAATAAGGTGTACTGATTATTGGAATATCATACAAATGGCAAGCAAAATTAACCAAAATACAGAGAAATCCGGGTTTCCTCGGCAAAACATAGGTTTCATGGACTAAAATCGACAAAGCTACAGGACATATGAGTTTCCTCTAAAAAAAACAAAAACAAAGTTCAGCATCCAATGAGGGCACCGGACCTTTTTCGGGATGCCGGGATTGGAATATTTCAGGCTCGGGAATTCGGGATTTCTATAATCTAAGCCCGGGATTTCGGGAAATAAATGCAGCGGGAATCGGTATTTTTTCGTTTTTTTTTTTCAGCCTACTATATTATTTATATGAGGAAATAAAATCGCCATCTACAACTCTCTTTGCTTGTTTTTGGATGCAGAAATTCATTAGGTCCTGAGCATTTTATGTATTTCTACAGGAAACTCACATTTAGAGGAAACCTAGGTTTTCTGACAGCTAAACGTAGTTGCTGTTGCAGTTGAAAACTGGGTTTCACGGAGGAAAACCAAAATTGCAGGAGGAAACCTAGCATGGGAAACTCATTGGATGCAGAGCTGTATATGTAATTCTACGGGGAAACTCACATTTGCTGTAGAAAAGTCAAGTTTTGTTCAGGAAACCCCAGTTTTGCATCGTAAAGTCCATCTTTGCAGAAGAAAATCGTTAGGTCAGCCCCATAAAGTCATTGGATGCTGAACTTTGTGCGTTATTCTTAGGGGGAAAATCATATTTGCTATATATAGGAAAGCCGCGTTTAGTCAAGGAAACCCTAGCTGTCCTGTGAGGAAAACCTAGCTTTCCTGTTGAACAAAACCGGGGTTTTCTACATTTTGGTTAATTCTCTTGCCAAACAGAAGTTCAAGAATCGAATATCCTACCACAGGATATCACATGTAAATACTAACATATTCTTTAACTAATTGCAATATCTATTGGAAATCACAGAGAAACCATTGATCTGAAATAATTTGCACTTATAGCCGGTTTGACCTTGACCTTGATGACCTATGATTTCATAATAATCTTGCTCTCCTGATTATTTTGCTAATTCTTAATTTTAGATACTTTTAAATCAAAGACAACCATTCTTACTATTAAAAATATTCAATTAAAAGAATGTTGCAGTTATTTGTCATGTTCTCCAAGGATATTTTTTGGAGAAAAAAAAATTGTTGCCATGGATATTATTGCAATACTTTGATTGACACGGTGTTGGTTTCAATGGTATAGATTTAAACGATGTCTCCTGAGCATTTAATGTTACTTTTTACACAAGGAAATATTTTTTAAAGAATTGATTGAACAAACAAACAGTGCAATATTACTTAAGTTTCCCTTTTCCGTCAGGTATACGTTGGTTACCAAAATAAACAAAACACACCACAGAAATCTTTCAATCTAAAATTGCATCTTACAATTTTACAGGAAGTAGAAATGTCATAACTTGCCGGAATACACAATTAAGCATATCAATTCTGCATGAATTTACCGTTTATTCTTAATGTACCACAGGATGCCTAGCAACGTAAAATTATAGATTCTGTACAGATTTCGAGCAAATTTTTTGTGTCATTCACAGTAACTTCGGTATTTAGTTATTTGCAACATTCATACATTTGTTCTCTATCCGTTTTTAAACATCTTTGAGTTTATGTTCTTCCAAACGTTTAGATTTTATCTGCACTGATGAGACATAAGTTGTCGAAATGCGCATATGCGGAAAGTAAATTCACAGCCAGTTTAATCTTATCTTTATATATTTTGACCTTTGTTTTCCTTGATTCATCCCCGTTTAAAAACATTGCACAATCTCTAGGTATAGCCTTTTTAAAAGTATTTAATTCAGAAATCCAATTAGTTTTTATTTTTAATTTTTCCTGTATCAAATTTTCTGAAAGAAGGCCATTTTGGTCTACTAAATCTTGCATAAAAATTAAGGCACTTTTTACAAACTTTTTAGAAGATAAGGGTTTATTTTTGAACTTTATGTATGGATTTTCCCATATCACCTGTTGACACACCTCTCTATGATTATTTGATTTTTTTTGTATCTAATTTCTTTAATTCTACCCAACAATTCAGCAACTCAATATAGAAATCTGAAATTTTCTTCTCATTTAGTAAATATTTTTGTCTTCTTATCTAAACCCAAATTGAATATAAGCCAGTTTTCCCCAAATATACTTTAAAATAGTTTTGGTTAAATAGACCAGTTTTCGTTGTTTGATTGGAGTAATTTTGGTATCCATTTTATTTTTAAGATGTTAAATATGATTTCCAATCTAGCATGTTTAAACCCCTTTTTCATAAGTTGTTATTAAATTATTTCGCTTAACTAGAGCAATTTTACAGTTCCAAATAAATTTATACCTATATTCGACTTCTTTGTTGTAGTTACACTTGCTATATATGTAAACTGTGGTATTATTAGAGCTTTTACAATCATAATTTTACCTATTAATGTCAATTTTTTTTTCCACGATTTCATCAAATTTTTCGCCTTTTCTAATTTAGTTGTCACATTCATTTTTGTTCAATCCAACATATATACCTAAAACATTAATGGGTTTTGAGTGAGACTTTTACCTTCGACCTCATCTTTGCAGTGCTTTAACCTTACTATCGGAATCCCCGCTGTCATATTGTTGTTTAATTTTGAACCTGAAAATGTACCAAAAATTTCGAATATATTCAAAGCTAAGTTGATTTTTTTATTATAAGAATAAAGTTGTGTCATCTGCCAGCTAACTAAGTTTTGAATTGTGTGTCTTTCCATCCAATTTAATTTCAATTCCCTTCATATCTGCATTATTCCTAATTTTATTTGCACAAATTTCAACTGCAAAAATGAACAGTATACAGGAGCAAAATACCCTTGTTTTATCCCTCTTAATGGAGTGAGAGGGGCAGAAATCTACCAATTGTTTATGATAGAAATGTTATTTTTATTGTACATCATCCTTACGCAATTTATGAAATGATCACTAAAACCAAAATGTTTTAAAGTCCTATGCATAAAATTTAAATCTAAAGTATCAAATGCTTTTTTTAAATCTATAAAAAGAATGGACTCCTTTACCCCAAATGACTCGGCATAGTCTATAATGTCTTGTATTTGGCGTAGATTGAAACTATTTGAAATGTATGCGGTCTGATGAGGATTAATTATATTTGTAATAACCTTTTAACTGTATTTCCTAAGACATGTGACAATAATTTATAATCGGTATTCAATAATGATATTTTTTCGGTGTTATTTATGTAATTAAACATCTGTTCCCTATATCCTTCCTCTTCGTAAAAGTTTCTTTCAAGTTTTAATATTTTTGTTTGATTTGATATTATATTTCTCTTTTCATCCCTTAATTTTATTCAATTTGGTGTTTTTTTTCTTTTGCCTACTTTTTTTCCAAACCCAAGAAATAAGATGTATTTGTCTCCCCCTTTTCGACCCACAATTGTTTTGACCTAATCTGAGCCTCTCTTCCTCTTTATTCATATTCATGTTCTATCTTGTTTTCAAATTGATTGATTTCATTTACATTTTTTTGTAATAAGTCCTCATTTACATTTTTAATATACCTTTTTGTTAAGTTAACGAGTTCCTTTTCTATTTTACTTATATTTTCTTTTATTTCTTTAGACTTACTTTTACTATATGTATTATTATAACCTTTAATTTCACCTTTTCGCACCTTTTTGATTAATTAAATCACTATATTTCAAAGTTAGATTTTGTATTTTTTCTTTATATGATACTTCTTCTAAAATTCCAATATCCGTTGCCTCTATTGTTGATGGCGGAAGTTTGTACTTTTAGTGATGACTGCCTGATGGTCTGTACTATTAATTTTAGTGGTCTTATATCACAAGATTTAACATTTAGGAGAAACTCTTTATTTATCAAAAACATCTATTCGACATGCCTGTTCGAAATTCTTTCTTCGCCATGTACATTGTACTTTACTTTTATTTAAATGCCTCCAAATATCTACAAGATTATTTGTTTTAATCATATTTTATTTTTAAAACTAGTAACAAGTTTTTTATTTTACGATTTGTTTTATTATTTGAAGTCTTTCTATCTAAATTTGTATATGTGTCATTCATATCACCCCCTATAATTAGCGTTCCCATGGCATTTTTGTTTGTAAAACTATTTAATTTCTTAAAAAATGAATTTCTATTTGCTGCTATATTCGGACTATATACACATGTCAGACAAACATACACAACTCTTAGTTCCAATATTACCATAATAACTCTACCTTCTGTGTCCTTAAACGTACTTACCACCCTGTATTTTGTACTTTTATCTATCAAAATCCCAAGCCCTCGGGAGGTATTTGTCCCGTGATTTAAGAAATAATTATAATTTGTTATTTTCCCTATTTACGTCAAAGTGTGTTTCTTGTATAAACACTATATGCGCCTTTTGTGTTTTTATCCATTGATAAAATCTTTCCCTTTTATCTCTCATTCTCAAACCCTGCACATTTGCGGTTACAATATGTATATTATCTTATCCAATTTTTATTGTTTGGTGGAAATTCTATCTTTGTCATACATTTCCTTTTTCCATGGATTTATATATACATAAGTAAATATAATATGTTTGTTTCATCATTTCGAAGTCATTATTTAGAACACGTGCTATAATTACAAAGTCTAACACATATATTTTATAAATATCTGCAAATACATTTTCATATATATCATATCTAATGAAATAGCTATGTAATTTATTAGTTGAACAGATTGCTTGCAAATGAACACGACAGTTTGCGCATATATGTACTGGTTTAAATACAATGATTATTACGAACATAGAAACAGGATACACCTTTAATAAAGAGTGAAACCTTTTTTGTTTGTTTTTAAGGTGCAATCCCACGTCCATAACTAAAAAAGGGTTGACGCAGAAAATGTATTCATAATATTGATCTGTTGTATGAGACCCTGTGATACTCAGGTAAATTTTGTAAACAAAAAACATACAAACAAGAGGCTCTCAAGAGCCTGAATCGCTCACCTGGGTCCTATGCAGCACTTTAATTCAAAATTGATGGTCCATCTTTGGTGGTGTATGTACATAAAAATCAGAAACTTTTTAATAAAATTGAAATAAAATTGTTCAAGCAGTTTCAGAGAAGATTTTTGAATGCAGTTTCCAATCTTAAAGGGCCTATGTAAATATACGTTCCCTGCTGGCAGCTATTTAACATAAAACTTTTAAGAGGGTCACCCAAGGACTATATATCATATCAAAACTCTACTGTCCAAGCAGTTTCAGAGCGGAAGATCTTTTTATGCATTTCCCGTTGGTTCCTATCTTAAACTTAAGTTTTGCCACTGGTGGTCATGTCGGAAGACGGATCAGCACCAAAGTAACAAACTTGGCCAAAATTCACAAGGTTCACTTATGCAATGTTTAATTTGAATCCATTCAGTGGTTTTCTATTATATCTTTGTATGCATTTTCCCTTGGGGTATAATTCATTGCTGGAGGCTATATTGGATGATGGATCAGCACTGAAGAAACAAAACATGGTCAGCTTCTCATAGGCATCATTTACGCAAAGTTTGGTTTAAATCTATTCGGCAGTTCTCTAGAAGAAGAAATTCTGTTAAATTAAGTTCACAGCTGGTGACACTTGGTCAGCACCAGACAGGCATCATTCATGTCATGTTTGATTTAAATCCATTCAGCAGTTCATTAAAAGATCTTTGTGTGCATTTCCCATACATAGTGTGCTGCGGGTCATATAAAATGACGGATTGGCACCTAAGTAAAAATACTTAGTCAGCATCTCATAAGCATTATCAATGCAAAGTATTGATTAAAGCAATTCAGTGGTTTTCAAAAAGAAGTTCTTTGTATGCATTTTACCATTGGGTCCAACGTTAAATTTAGTTCCCAGCTGGCGGCCATGTCGTATGACGGATCGGCACCAAAGTAGTAACACTTGGTCACCACCTCATAAGCATCATTCATGCCAAGTTTGGCTCAAATCCATTCATTTGTTCTCAAGAAGTTCTTTGTATGCATTTTCCGATAGGGTCCAATGTTGAAATTAAGATCCCCGCTGGCGGCCATGTTGGATAACGGATCGGCACCAAAGTCACAACACTTAGTCAGCACCTTATCAGCATCATTCATGCCAAGTTTTGTTCAAATCCATTTGGTGGTTCTCAAGAAGAAGTTCTTTGTATGAATTTTCCCATTAGTTCAAATAGTAAACCAAGTTCCCCTCTGGGGGCCACCTTGGAAGGGGTCGGAAAACTTGAACATGTTCAATACAATATAGTCCTTAACATGCCGAACATTTTTGCAGTTTAAACTTGACCTCTATCTCAAAGCGTTTTCGAAATATAAGACAAAAAGTTAAAAAAATCACGAAAAAATTGACCAATAAATGGCCACAACTCATATGCAGGTATTTTGATTTTCTTCAAAATTTCCATGTGGGTAGATCTTAACATGCTAAACATTTTTGCAATTTAAACTTAACCTCTATCTGTTATAGTTTTCTTTAATAAAAAGTAAAAACATGAACATTTTGAAAATTTTAAGGAAAAAGGGCAAAAATCTCTTAGATGGGTCATCAGATTTTCTTCAAAATTTCAGCATGGGTAGATCTTCTCATGTTGATCATTTTAACCCCGTCAGATTTATGATATCTGTAACGGTTTTTCAGTTATTTGCCAAAAACTGTAATTTACCCCTATGTTCTATTTTTAGTAACGGCAGCCATGTTGTTTGACCTAAGACAAACAAAAAACAAATTTGAAACTAAATATCCTAGTGATGATTCAGTTAAAGTTTGGTTCCATTTGATCCAGTGGTTTCAGAGGAGAAGATTGTGAAAGTGAGCTAACGACGGACGGACGGACAGACGACGGACGCCAAGTGATGGCAATAGCTCACCCAGGTGAGCTAAAAAGGTTGCTTCTATCAGACATTTCAAATACTCATAGATTACGCTGAAATATTTGTTTTCTTTTTCAGAAACACTATGAACCAAAGAAAGTACTGTCCATACCAGATACAGTCTTTTTCTCACTGTCGTGAACTGTAAGCGTCCTATAAAATTGCGGGAGACCTATGAAGTACTAGTATGGATTGGCAAAGTCCTTAACAGTGATTGATGGACATAACTTTGACTGTGTCAAGATTCCTTGCACTTTAACAGTATATGACAGTCAGTGACAGTCTTTACCTGTATTGTAAATAACTGTCCCTGCTTGTAACAGTGTTTTTTTTTACAATTAAAGACTGCAATGCATTTGACGGACTGTGGCTGATTGTGACAGTATTTATTTGGCCTATATTGGACTATCATTAACTGCAAGGTAAGGATAGATGTTCATAGGATTAACATGTACTGACATGCACTATCATCAACTGTCACAGTCGATTTTAGGCCATGGCAATTGTTTTGTTTATTGTCTTATGCTTTCATATTACTGATAGGTAATTTTCTGTTATGTACTTATTTAATAGAACAAGTAAAAGTTTTTTGTAAAATAAATATTTTCCAAGGGTTTATGAAAAGGAATTATGTTGAAATGAAGCAGAATGCAAGATATTTTTTTTTATTGGAAAAATGCAAGTGAAAAGCAAGTGAAGAGACGATCCAAATTAAGAAGTTCCAGAAACAAAGAATGACATTAAGTGATTTTTCAATAAAGCATGAAAATGTGCACTTTCATATGAACGATCTGCATTGTTAGTATCTATATTTATTACGAGGAAGGCAATATCCAAATCCCTGATCAGTTTAAACTTCCTAATTTCCGGCTAATATACAAGAGTGTCCAAGGGTATTACACAAATAATTAAATAGTGTTGATTATTCTATTTTTTCATAATCTAAAAAAAAAAAAACCATCCACTATGGAAAAAATGCCCAACATCTGACACTGGCGGATTCAAGGCATACACGACCTATTTTACCACTGTACATAACTACTGTTGTTTTCACAATTTAAACTAATCTTTATGATTGAACATCAAAATGAAACATTTCTACATTGGCGGATAAAGCGGGAGGGTTCTGGGAATTGGACCCCCCCCCTTCTGGAAAAAAAATCGTGCAGAATTTAGTTAAAATTGACAAAACTGACAAGAAATCGACTGGAACCCATTCGTAGCCCCTTTTTACAAGGTTGGACCCAACGGTGTTTCTAGGATTCTATTTCAAAAACTGTCCAACTTTTATACTATTTTCGGATTTACAGCCCCCTTTTAAAATCCTGAGTATTTGATTTCACGACTACGAACATATTGCGCAGATGTTATTCACTCGGAATACAAAGAGACACATGAAACCCACTTTGTAACATGTAAATAAACAGTAATTTCATTTAATAATTACATTGCTAAAGTTTTAGACCTAAATAAACATAAAAAAATATTCTATGTAGTATATCAAACCGGGATAACAGGAGCGATTATTCAAAACCTTTACTCTTCAAAGTACAAAAAATCAATTATCCTCCGTAAATATGACGTGTACATGTATGTCACGTGTCACTTACTTTGATTTAAAGAAATCAAAAAGTTACAAACTAGTAGTGTATGGATTTACAATCTTACGATTCAGTTTAGACCGTGTAGACATAACCGAAAAGACATAAAATAATGTAAGTAAGATTTCAACTTTTACAAGTCATCTACTTGTGAGTTTACAAGCCAACATAATCTTCATATAAAAAAAGAAAAACCTGAAAAATAAGACTAACAATGCTGAAGAAAAATGTTTTATTTTTACAAAGCCGACAAAAGACTAATAGTTAAGGAACATCATTCGATTATTGGTGAGCATATTATCAAGATGCCTTGTAAATAGGTTGCTTGTATTAGTAATATGACAAGTAATCCATGTATTTGTCCAACTGTAGGTCATACGCATCTTCAAAGGTTCTCTGGGTTGAAACCTCCAGTAATATCGGACCACATTTACATGATTATGCGTGGCGTTCTAACATAAAACGATTATTACAACACAATCAGTATTTTGAGTTTCGAATTTAACTGTATTGGTGTGGATTTATGGTTTAGTCATGGTCTACTCGAACTATTCGAATACTTGAATAAAAAGCGTTTAATTGTTACGGTAAATATGTTCACTGAAGAGTAACATAAAATATTATACAATTTTAAAAAGCCCGAGAATTTTGTCAAAATCTGATTAACCTCTAAAGAAAAAGACAAAAGTGTATCAAAATTTGTAAAAATACACAAAATATGCACAACTACAAACTGACAAATTAGTAAAATCGAACAAGTTTCACATTTTCTTTTTTTAAATATAATTCCGAATCCAAAATGCATAATTTTGATTGTTCTGAGTAAAATAATAGTCTCAAAAGGACATAAAAAATAAATAATAGACCAACTGACATGAGACAGGGAATATATATTTGTCCCTGATGAGACGGAAAAAAAAAATCTGCCATGTATTTATTGGTTTTGTTCTGCATTCAGGCAAGACCTGTTGGTGGTTATTGGTTTCGATTGAATTAACTATGATACTATATTCCATTTTTGTAGTCGATCTGATGACAATTGATTAGAAAACATTCAAAAAGGAAAGAATTACACACTATGAGACGGCATGAGTATTTCAAAACATCTGAAGGGTTCTAGAACTAAAGACGTTTGTTAATGAATTGTATAGGAAATGGATATAACTATACTGAACTGACCTACTTATCTATAGAAAATAAAAAAAAAAAAACAAATCAAAACAAAACAAAAAAATACACAAAAAAATACACAAAAAAAAAACAAAACAAAACAAAAAACAAAAAACAAAAAAACAAAAACAAAAAAAAAACCAGAAAAAAACAAGAAAAAAGACATATATCCTGTGATGTCATAGAATACCCAAACCGTCAATAAACTGAGATATTTGCGATCCACCCGCAGACACTACATGAATGTATTTTCTACATATTGATCAAAATCTATCATGACCGGATGTTTTGTACAGTCTGTTGCTGAGGAACTAGCTTAGTATTTCACAAAGAAGTCGCTGAATAAAATTTCAATATTTTATTTCCAATCTGTAGGTTTCTGTAGGTGCTGCTGATGAGGAATAAATTTCCGAAATGGCCATACAGCTCATTAAAATTATTGCAGTTGGAGTTAACATATGTGTTATGGTCTCATGTTCATTTACTCCATATCCTTTCGTTAAATATCCAACAATCAATAAATCTAACAATAATATATTTCACAACAATTACAATAAAAGTGGAAACTGATTGACAGGAATGGGTGAAACAAGTTCAGTTATGAAATAAAATGACTTTTTACAGTCAGTAAATTGGCTAGAAGTCGGACTATCCGTTACTTACCAAAAATCGTTATTTAAACATTGTCCGTTTCAGTTTGACAGATTAACGTTTATGTGATAAAAGAGTATTTGCATATAACATGTATCTGGATACGTATCTCATCGGATCATCTGGCCAAATTCAAACAGGTATTGCTGATCCGACAACATAGCTCACTGATTAACATAAGTAGGCATTTTCGATTCCACGTCCTTTTTTATTTATTGTTGACAATTGTATTCAGTAATAATATGACCTTTGTAATAAGATCGGAGATATACGGACTCTGTATTACATAACCTGTAACCTAAAGGGGGTCACCTTTTTTGTACTTTAACAGTAAACTTAAAAAAGGTATAGATGAAAAATTTATTTGGAATATGTTATGCACTTGAGCCGAAAATTAGGGGATACTGTTTTTTGCCGTATCCTTAAGACTCTGAAAAACATAATATTTTGTTTTCATTGCATTTTTTTATTTATTTATTCATCTGAAAATGTCGTGTAGTGAGCATGTTCATGTTGATATCAATGCATATCAAGTTTAAACATTTTGTGAGTAATAATCTGATATCTAAGAGTTGATATACAACTACCGGATCCAGTTTCTGTTAAATAATTCTGAACAAAATTTTTAACATATCCAAACAAGTTTGCAACCTCTGACCCTCCGTGCAAGAACAGTATAATTGGAAAGAGATTCGATTCACATTAGTTTAAGAACATACCTTTTATTTAAATTACTCAAACAGCAAGGGCAGTGAACCAGACGTCAAATATCAAATACACATTTAAAACTTCTATTATGGATTATTAGCAGATATTGACAACAAAGTCGAGAAGGCCTGTTGTCAAGTCGGTAAGGCTGAAATATTGTAAGATGAATGCAATCATCATCAGTGAGTCCAAAAATAAAAGAATTACTGTTAAAATAGAATTAAAATGTTAAGAAAGCATGGAAATTACATTTACAGAAAGTACATTGTTTGATAAGACACTGAATAAACAGCGAAAACAAAAAGACAGAATTTTTAGGTATTTCTTAGGTAGTTCAACAGTATAGAAACAAAATTAACAAGCTCTGTACTATATATATATCTGATTTGTATTTTTTTTCCATGATAGCCGATAATAGTGTATTATATAAAATATATTTATAATATTTTAATATATTTGATAAAATTTGATTTGAACAAAAAAACGACGTTACCTAAAAAAACATTTGAGACGTTTTACACAATGTAGCAGAAATCATGTGACAGTTCGACAGCCCAGGGACACAACCTATTGTCACCCTCGGCAACACTATCTATCCAACAAAAAAAGAAAGATAACCTTAATCAGTCGTCTGGTTCAAGCAAAGTATATAGCGGATGCATTGCTAAAGTCAACCTTAGGAAAAGACAAAACTGTCAAGCAAAGAATTTTAAGCTAATGATATTAACTTTTTGTGATTAAAAATTTAAAAAAAAATAATTAAAACCCTGAAAGGGGGGGGGGGGGGGCTGAATGACCACTAGAGGATTTCGACAGCTTTAATCGCTCACCTTGGTTATGGAAAATAGAGATATGAATGACATTTCTAAAGGAGTCCAGTATTAACATTCCACCTGCGGCCGTCTTGGATGAGGTACGCACCTGCCGGACACCTTTTTCGAAGGGACCACTGTCACTGATATTGGTTGAAAGTGACGTGTAGTTTCTGAGAAGAAGATCTTTGAATGTGTATTCTATATGACCCAGTGTTAAACTATATCCCCCGCTGGCGGCAATCTTGTATGAGATACGGTCCGACCTGCATCTTATATGAGATACGGTCGGACCTGCCTATTATCTATTAAGAAGGGACTTTCTAAGAGCCATTGACTAAGTTTGGTTAAATTGGACTAGTATTTCCTAAGAAGATCTTTGAAAGTGTTTACCCATAAGGTCTAAAGTTAAACTATGTTGCCTGCTGGCAGCCATCTTGGAAGAAGTGCAGACATGCGGATACAATTTTAAAGGGAACCAGCGAAAGAGTATGGTGATAAAGTTTGGATCCAAATGGCACAGGGATTTCAAAGAAGGCCTTTACATGAAAAGTTTACCACAAGGTGAGAGCAAAATCAAACCATGGCAATAGCATGATGGGCTAAAAAGTATAGCGAAAAATCAAGCAAGGTCATTGACAAGAGCAGTAGAATACAGATGGAACAAAGTATGTGACAACTCCAAAACCCATAGTCCAGAGACATGCAAAGCAATTCTTACCGAATTTTGCTAATATTGGAAGTTGCCAAAAAGAACACGGCCAATTAAAATCAATTTATATGGGGAGACAGCAATACAAAGACGTTTCTTCCCCCTTTTCCTACACAACGGACACAATTTTTCTAAAAACAGGCTTTTCCAACATAACAAATATACTCAATAATTTTTATTTACCAATCTGTTTATTTTAATTGACTTCATTGAGCATTTACCATTCAGTCCAAAATACAGTGACTCTTGCAAATGTGTGTATATAGTTAATAAAGGGGCCTCTTCGATATGTAACAGTTGTAAAAAGTGTGCGTTCGATATGTGACGGTATGAAAGAATGTGTTCGATTTCTTCACACATTTGTATACATTTTCAATAATTTTAACCAATAGACATGTTCCTGGATAGATCACTTTGCTTCACATATTATGTGATTTACATTGTATATCATATCTTGTTTCATTACATGAAAACAAGTCTTTCGTTGAAAAAAAATATCGACTGTCGGGATTGCAGGCTATGCATTGGTATTATCCCAGATACAGCAGATACATACGTCGATACATTTATATGTTTCTGTACTTCTTTTATACAAGATCTCTAAATGAGGGAATTAAAAAAGGTCGTTGTGACAAAATGTTTTGAAACATTTTATCCGAAGGATTGTTACACATAACCACCCGTGTAAAAATACATCGCGGCTTTGTCTATCAAAATGAAATAAAAAAAAATTAATCGATAAAATTGTGATTTACAAAACATAGATGATATAAACATCTGATTAATAATCATTTTCAAAATTATTGTTTATAGATAATGAAATAAACAAAAATAAATCAACTTAAGCAGTGTAGCTTCTCGGCGTAGCTGTACTCAGGCATAAAATGACAAAAAGTAATAGGCTGTGATTCGTGTGCATGGAAGGAGAGGGGCGTTTGTAACTATCCAATAAATGTCTCGCTATATACCCAGTCTGTAACCTGAATTACATTCATAATCCGTCGAACAGCCCTGGAGACATGAAATCTTGTCGAAATTAACTACAGTCGATTTCAATATCTTGTTTTCATATAATGACCTTCTCGATTTCCTCGACAATTACCTGGCATTCATGGAATATCATCCAATTGAATGTAAACCGGAATCTATCTCTGACATAATTAATACAAGATAAATATGATGATGTTAATCCCGTTTCTCGTTAAAGATTAAGGTTAAAGGTACCCTTTCCAGTTCAGTGTTAAACCGAAATTATCAATATAATTACGTTTGCCAAGCTACAATTATTTCATTATAATATTTACTATTTTTACAAATCTGCGGAAAAAATCCTGTAAATATTGTGGTAGTTTGGTCTTTTTGAATGATTTGCCGTTAGCCTTTTTGTTCATTCATTTATTGATGCTGTAGCTTTGTATGAATTAATGAAACAGTTATCTGCAGACAGCATTTGGTGATTTAGCATATAATAGGGGTAATAACAGGAGCCCCTGGGCTATAGTGTTAGAGCCTGTAACCCTTTGTTGGAGCCCCGATCCCTTGTGTTGGAGCTCGATGTCCAATGTTTTAACAAGGTTGGAGCCCAGAGCCCGTGTTATCCCCTGATAAAATTCCAATAGGTTTAACATTGAACTGAAAAATACCACTGAATATAATATCGCTGAATCGACGTCGCGGAAAAGTCACTCCTCCGCTGCAGCAACGTTTTTTTTTAGCTTGATAGAACAAACAAAACATTAATACTGTATTAATTGAAAATACAATGTATAGATTTAGAAGTAAAACAATATAATCACGAGTCGTTTCTCTAGTTTGTCATTCAACTGTATCGCTACTTATCGAATAAAGTTAAACAAAAGTCGTGATAATAAAATTTAAAGGAAATAAAGAAATTTGAAAAATTAGATTTAAAATATATTAGTAGTCTATTTAGTGTACAGATATATAAGTGTTCCCCCCCCCTCTCTCTCTCTCTCTCTCTCTCTCTCTCTCTCAATAGCTAAAAAAATTAACATTTTTTTTCAAAATTTCACTGAACCTCGGAAAAATATAATGCAGTACTGTTTCGGTTATAGGTAATTCGCCCGCAGGCACTACATGTTTGTATGTTCCAGTGCAATATGCATTTACCAGAGTTAACTCTGAACGGTGTAATTAGTCGGTGATATTCAATAATACTTGATTTTCTTGGACTTTTGTTAAATTTCATTCCAAATTTTAACATTGTCTCAATTTATTTCACACAGACTTTTATCTCGAAATTTTGACCACAATTTAAAACAAAAAAAAATGGCACTAATAAGTTAAGTAAATAAATCTAATAAATGTGTTTCTAGATTTTAGCGTAAATTTAAGAAGTGAAAAATAAAATATTAACCAATGAATTTATTTCAAATTAAAGTGTTCAATAAACGCTACCCCTCCCCTCTTTGCCATCAATGCTTAGGGTATTTCTCTGGATAAATCATTTCGAAATGCTCACATAAAGCATTTTTAAACTGGAATAACTTTCCAATATCGTCATGTAAACTTCGACTTTTTTTTCTAATTCTAAGTAAGCATCAGTGAGAAAAAGACTGTGTCTGATATGGACAGTACTTTTTTGGTTCATAGTGAAAGTGACAAGTCTTCCATGATCCAAACTAGGATGACAGTACGTAGGTAAGTATTGCTATTTTTTCTTTCGATTTTTTTCATCTGATAGGATTCGATTCGTTTTAAAAATAGATTTGAATAAAACTCGTTAATATTATTTCCAAAAATAGAAAAGAGGTTTTCAGTTATAGAGTTGTATGACTCAAAATAATACTTGTTTACATGTATATTGTAGATATATATTTGTTAATTGCATGTTAATATGTATCTATTCAGATATTTGTCATTATTTTTATGCTGCATACTTACAGTACTGTGCAACGTAGCTCTTACCGTTTGACGAACGCGAAACCGATTGCTGACGGGACGTGAACGGATTGCTGACGGGAACGGTAGGGACGAGACGAATCGATTCACGTCCATAGCAGTTCACGTCCAGGTACTCTTCATTTGACGAATACAATTCGTCAATTGATGAGAGGGGACTCGTCATTTAATTATATGCAAAATAATAAATAGATTAATAGATAATTGAAATTCTCCAACGAAACGAAACGAATTCAATCGTGATTACGGATTAACATTGACGGTGAACGGGAACAGTTTATACTTTAGTTTGATATAAAAAGAATGTATTAATTGAAAATCAAAAGTAAAATTTCCTTTATTTTGTTAAGAACTCCACGAAAATGAAGAAAATGATAAAACTATCGATCAATTTAAATCAAATATCCCCGGGAATCAAATAATCATTTTTGTCATTTCAAATGGACTGGTCAGACGAAAACTTCTCTTTTACAAATTATTTTGTTCAAAATCCAATAAAAATGTGATAAAAGACTACTTGTAAATCTTCATTTTAGTCATTACAAATGCACACGACAGTGCGGAACTTTCCTTTTACATATTATTTTGTTAAAAATTCCATGAAAATAAAAAAAATGTAATAAAAAAATGACTCATGAATCTTCATTTTAATCATTACATATACACCAGTCAATGGGAAACTTTCCTTTTGCATATTATTTTGTTAAAAATTCCATGAAAATGAAAAAATGTAGAAAAAATTACATATGAATCTTCATTTTTGTCATTAAATATACAACGGTCAGTGCGAAACTTTCCTTTTACACGTCATTTTGTTAAAAAAAATTCAATGAAAATCAGTAAATGTAATAAAAAATTACTTATCAATCTTCATTTTAGCCATAACATATGCACCGGTCAATGCGAAAAATGTAATAAAAAATTACTTATAAATCTTCATTTAAGTCATTACATTTATACCGGTCAGTGCGAAACTTTCCTTCAAAACATTGTTTTGTTAAAAATTCCATGAAAATGAAAAAAAGTCATACTTATGAATCTTTATTTAAGTCATTACATATATACCGGTCAGTGCGAAACTTTCTTTTAAAACATTATTTTGTTAAAAATTCCATGAAAATGAAAAAATGTAATAAAAAATTACATATGAATCTTTATTTAAGCCATTACATATATACCGGTCAGTGCGAAACTTTCCTTTAAAACATTATTTTGTTAAAAATTCCATGAAAATGAAAAAAATGTGATAAAAAATTACTTATGAACCTTCATTGTAGTCATACATATACAACGATCAGTGCGAAACTTTCCTTTTACACATTATTTTGTTAAAAATTCCATGAAAATGAAAAACCTGTGATAAAAAATTACTTATGAATCTTCATTGTAGTCTTACATATACAACGATCAGTGCGAAACTTTCCTTTTACACATTATTTTGTTGAAAATTCCATGAAAATAAAAAGTGTTAAAAAAATTATTGATGAATATTCATTTTAGTCATTAAATATACACCGGTCATTGTGAAACTTTCCTTTTATATATTATTATTGTAAAAATTCCATGAAAATGGAAAAAAAATTACTTATTAATCTTCATTTAAGTCATTTGATATATACTGATCAGTGCAAAACTTTCCTTTTACACATTATTTTGATCAGAATTCCATGAAAATGAAAAAACTGTGATAAAAAATTACATATCAATCCTCATTTTAGTCATTACATATACACCGGTTAAAGCGAAACTTGCCTCTTACACATTATTTTGATAAAAATTTCCATGAAAATGAAAAAATGTAATAAAAAAATTACTTATGAAACTTCATTTTAGTCAGTACATATACATCGGGCAGTGCCAAACTTTGTTTTACACATTAGTTTGATAAAAATTTCATTAAAATGAAAAAAAAAATGTAAAAAAAAAATATTTATGGATCATCATTTTAGTCTTTACATATACATCGGTCAGTGCGAAATTTTTACACAATATTTTGTTAAAAATTCACTGAAATTGAAAAAAAAATGTAAAAGAAAAAAATTACTTTTGAATCTTCATTTTAGTCATTACATATACACTGGTCAATGCGAAACTTTCCTTTTACTCATTATTTTGTTAAAAATTCCTTGAAAATGAAAACATGTGATAAAAAATTTCCCATTGCAAATCTACCAGCCAGTGCATAACTTTTCTTATATACAATAGTTTTTTTTTTGTTAAAATTCCATTACATGTATATTTAAAAATGTAGCAGTTCCATTCTATTGTATCAAATATGTTTTGTTTTTAAAGAAACCACGGTATCACCTCTACTGTTTTCATCAATTTAAAGATTACAAACGCCCCGAGGGAAATGTATGTTTTCTACATTTCACTTCGACGGGATTGTCCGATTAAGCGAAATATTGAGGGCTATATTATTTTTACCTGGGTGCTGGTGGCAGAGATTGTTTTAGCATAGATGGAGGCCAGAATTTTTTTTTTCTAAAAAAAAATCCCAGCCCCACCCCTGAAAATCAACTGGTCCGTGCCATACTCTTAATTCGTAGGTTGTACAAACTACAATAATGTATATATAGTAGACAGTATATCTAGTAGTAAAATCGTAATCAAGTATTCTTTAATAAAGTGTGAATTCATGATAAACAATCCCCTCGTCTCCGGATATTGGATTCTTTTTGATGAATTCACACTTGGCCATTATATCTCCTCTACTGAATATATACAGTTTCTTTATACAATCACTGAGTGTCTTGAGCTTTGAATTAAACATGTGACTTAATTTAATGATTCCAATCAAGGCATTCAGTGTGCTGTACATAAAATCACTGGTTTAGCCAATTCGAAAGAGTAAAAAAATTAAAAAAAACGTACATGTAGGGCTGCTTGTTCAGAAAGTATTTAAGCAAGAAACTTTTGATTTACTTGTTTGTCCCAAAAGCTGCTGAGTCAGGGATTTGTTCAGCCTTTGCTACTTTCATCCCTTCAGAAATTCTATGGCCGTCACCATGACATCATTGACAGATATGACGTGTCTGTGTCCCAAATGAAAACGGACATTTTCAGCTAGATTTCACGTCTTCACGGATTTGACATAACCGGATTTGACTCGACCCCGGATTGACTCACTGATAGTGTGACGGGTGCCGCTAGCGGAGCAGGACATGCTTAACCTTCCGGAGCACATGATGTCACTCCCGGTTTTCATGGGAGTTCACACTACGAGTGCCTTAGTTCTTAATGTTATCTTTTTATTTCCGTGCATTGTAGCTGTCTCACGTCCTTGTTTTGTCTTTGTTTTTATCTGTTACCGTTTTTGCCATGTCTTTGGACTTCGATTTTTGTATGTTCCTTCGGTATTCTACTGCCGTTGTTTGGTATAACAATATAATATTATAACTAAACTTAAACTTACCAACTCCGTAAATTTCCAAGGACATCATTCCGATATACCCGATACCTTCACCTAAAAACGTAACATATTGACCTCTCATCGGCCTTCGACATTTGTAGATGTCCCAATTCTCATACAATTTTAATTCATGAGAACAAACTTCTGCTCCTCGATTCATGAAACTCCATCTATCATAGTGGACAAATATAGTCTGAGGTACAGTCCGTCCATCTGAAATTTTAACTTAGAAAGTGACTATATATTATATGATACAAAATATTTGTTGCAAAACAGCTCACAAGGTCAACAACAAAATAACGAGATACATGACAATGAGGGCTGTTTAAAGGAATAAAATCTAAAATATAACAAAGTTACAAAAAACACATAGCAAATAAAAGAGTAGAGACAATAAAAGGTCGACTGTTATATTTCGACAGATCGGTCGTCCTCAAGTTGGGCTTGACGAATGGAATTGTAGTTAAAAAAATATTTTATACAGGTATAACATCTTTGACATTGTGTGTACACTAGTAGCAACATACTAGCCCTGAAAATCAACCACATCGAGATTTGTTAGTCATAGAATAATTGTTTTACGTTTAAACCCCAAATCTGAATATAATCCGTTGCTCCAACGTTCGTCTATTGTCCTGGCCTCCATGTTATTTTATTAGCACTGTTACTTGTATATCTTGTGGACAGTGGTTAAGGACTCTGAAACAATTGCTGATTGGGCATAGAGCGAATGTTTTCCGCAAAGCGTTCACATTGTCGGCGACAGGTCTCCCCTACGAATATCTTTTGACACTGCCCACATATGATAGCATATACCGATTCTGTGTTGTGCAGGTGTATCCGTTATGTATTGTCAAGACCTGTGATTTTGTTGGATTAGAGAGTATGGCACAGGTAATTCATCTTTTCGTGCCTCTTTAATTAGCAGTACTATTCTAGATTTTAAGTAAGTGGATGCTCACGTAGAGATCTTTCTCGACGAAAGCCATGAGGGGCACTGATTGAAAAAAACATCAGCCATCAAACCTTCTTCCATAACAAAGCTCTTAATATTATTCAAGAGAATGTTGCGGATGGCTATGTTGTGTGGATGGTAATTGAGAACAGGTTGTACTCTGTCATTCTATGACTTGCGTGTGTTGTCTACTCTGTATGCAAACAGATTCCGAGGCCCTGTCAACAAAGGCTTGGGATACCCCCTTGAAGTGAAGAACCATGTCATTTTGTTACACTGTATTCTGAAATCTTCTTCATAACTGCAAAGACGCCTAAGTCTTACAAATTGCGACTTGGGAATATTATCCGTGCAGGTTTTAGGATGAGAGGAGTTTAAATTAGGTAACAATGATCACCCGTGGCCTTATAGAAGATTGAAGCTTCAATGCCAATGTAGGGTACCCTGCAGGAAATGTCTAAAGACACCAATTCCGATTCACTTACAGTGAAAGTATATTTCATGGCTGGATGGTAAGACGAAACAAAGCCAATGAAACTTTGGAGTTCCTGCTCAAATTAATAGAAACACCGAAAAAATCATCTATGTATCTTTTGTAAAGATCAGGAGTGGGCCCATTGAACTCTGTAAACATTTTTCCATTAAAGTATCCGACAAACAAGCAAGCAAAACTAGGACCAATTTTCGTATCTATCGCAACTCAACCTATTTGAGGAAAAAATCACATAAAACTCAAATATATTGAGATTGAGGACAAGTTGCGTCAATCTCAAAATAGTATCCGTGTCAAAATAGGGAATCGGTTTCCTGTCCAAAAAATTGCATCTAACACTTTTTTTGACAGGAGACCCGATCCCTAATTTGACATTGACATTATTTTAAGATTTGCGGATCTCATGTGACTCGTTATTTTGTTGTTTATTATATGTCAGATCAGGCGGGTTGCAAATGTCTTCATTAAGTATGATCACAAAATACAGACATGTAAAATCTCGATAGTATCACCATTAATAAATGTCGCATCTCCTTTTCTTCTAATTTCTATCCAGTTTTCACAATGCCTGATCGGTGATGAAACATTCCATATGCAGAAACTAAATTCACAGTGAATTTGGTATTTTTTTGTTATTTATTACCATCGTACCGATGCTCCTGCTGGTTGACTGTCAGTCCCCAAGGGTATTCACCAACCCAGTAGGCAGTACTTCTGTGCTGGCCAAAAGCCAATTTTATTTGGAAACTTGAAATATTTAAATTGAAGAAGATATTGTTTAAGCCTAAGGGGTATCTCCCTCTTGCATAGCTCTGTTCTTAGCTCATTTGACTTCCCTCTTTATATCCTAATGATAATTAGTTGTGTATAAGTTTTTGCGCATATTTCTGTCTATGGATTTCCAAACATTTGATTCGATCTGCACTGAAGAGTCATAAGTTGCCAAAATGGGCATATGCAGAAACTAAATTCACAGTAACTAAGGTATTTTGCGATTCATTCTCAATTTCCGCCAAATCTATTCGGAATACCATCCTGGCTGTTTTCATCCAGTCTCTGGGAAAACAGTTTCTACTTCTAGGTTCAAGCCTGTCACCACATCCGCCAACCAACCTGATAACCGAACATTTATCAAAATTCAATTCGCCAATAAAGGCTTGGACGCTATAAATCTTGCTAACATTCTAAACAGCAAAACAGTCACATCAAATATTCCTCCTTATTTTAATGATCAATCAGTTCCACTGATCTCATATTCCTATACTAAACCAATTGCAACTTCCATTTTCAATTACAAACGGGTACAATGGGGTATTGCGTGACTTCCAAATTGATGACTTTAAAGCCAAACCACCTGATTGTGCTTGCTCCTCTTCCCCATTCAATTATAGTCCAACTGGACACGTTATAACTGGTGACCTAGATATCGTAGACAACCTCAAACTACGGGATATCTTCTCAAAAGGTCCCAAATTCCGTGAGCCCCAGCACATCAACTGGAAGTACAATTTCAAGATTTTGATGGATGCAGTTGAAGACTATGCTAGGAAGTGGGCAAAGAAAGAGAAAATGGACGTTGAGACATTGTCCGACTGGATCTGGTCCATAAAGTCATCAATTGCAAATCGCATCCGGCGCTGAAGAACAGCAATGAAATCCAGAAATCCCAGTTTATTTGAAGATCCCCTTGTAGTAACAACTTTATCCAACCTCCATGCAAATTACGTCATTGTCCCTGCAGACAAAGCTTCTAACAACATACTGAATGTGTGTAAGAAACACTATCTCGACTGCCTTGTGAAGAAGATGGGCATCGACAGTACATCTGGAAACCCTACTTATACCCCTACCACAATATCGAGGGATGAGATTGTAAAAAATCACACTTCAGTTTTAGCATCATTTGGCATTAAAGCCAATGATGAAAACAGTCAACTACCTTACATCTACTGGGTACCTAAACTTCACAAGAATCCATACAAACAGAGATTCATTGCCAGGTCTTCCAGATGCACCACTAAACCTCTTTCACAGCTCCTCACTACTTTGTTGACCGCGGTCAGAGATGGCCTGAAAAATTACAGTAATAAAGCTTACTCCACAAGCGGTGTGAATCAAATGTGGATTCTTGAAAATTCAAAAGATCTCCTTGAAAAGCTATCCTCAACGAGTCTTACCCATTGCCATAGCATTCAAACCTTTGACTTTTCTACTCTTTATACAACCCTACCACACAATAAACTTAAAACAGTAATTGCAGATTTAATACATCAATGTTTCTCCACTAAAAATGGAGAACGCAGATACACCTATTTAGTTATAGGGAAAGACAAGACATATTTTGTTAAGAACCACACTGATTCAAACAAGAAATACACCGAGACTGACGTAATCAAAATGTTAGAATTTTTGATCGACAATATTTTTTGTCGAATTCGGAGGTCGTGTTTTCCAACAGACAATAAGGATTCCTATGGGAACTAACTGTGCGCCGCTTTTAGCTGACCTTTTCCTTTACTCGTACGAGGCCAAGTTTTTACAAGGACTTATTCAAAGAAAACAAAAATATTTAGCCCAGTCCTTTAATTTCAGCTTCCGCTACAAGGACGATGTACCCTCTCTTAATAATCCTAAATTTAAGGAGTATTTACATCAGATCTATCCCAATGAGCTTGAAATTAAAGAAACAACTGACACACCTACTTCAGCTTCGTACCTAGATCTGTTACTGTATATTGACGAAGATGGACGTTTGAAGTCTAAGCTGTATGATAAGCGTGATGATTTTAATTTCCCAATTGTGAACTTTACTTTCTGAGCAGCAATAAACCAACCTCTCAAGCCTATGGAGTTTATATTTCACAGTTGATTCGTTACTGTCGAGCGTGTAGTTTGTACAGTGATTTTTTGAACAGAGCAAAGACACTGTCCCAAAAGCTGCTTAGTCAGGGATTTTTTTCAACCTATGTTAATTTCATCCCTCAAGAAATTCTATGGCCGTCACCATAACATCATCGAAAGATATGACGTGTCATTATTCCAGATGAAAGTGGACATTTTCAGCTAGATTCAGGTCGTCCCGGATTTGACTACCGACTTTGACATTTTCCTGGATTGACCCACTCACAGTGTGACGGGTGCTGTTAACAGAGCAGGACATGCTTACCCTTCCGGAGCACCTGATGTCACTCTCAGTTTCACTGGAGTTCACAGTGTGAGTGCTTTGTTTTGAATGTTGTTATTTCTGTTTCTGTGCCTTTTGTCTGTCTAGCGTCGTTGTTTTGTGTTTTGCTTCGTTGTTTTCCATGTTCTCGTTTTGGCCATGCCTTTTGACTTCGATTTTTGTAAATTTCACCCCTTTGTTCCTTCGGTATTCTACTGCCGTTGTCTTAATTAAACACGTTAATTAGTAAATGCCTCACATCTTATTACATAAATTTTGAAATGTTTAAGAATTCGACAAGCCTCGCTCTCAAGCATTTGCAAATTTATTTTACTCGAGGTGAGAAATTTCAATATCAACTCAACTAGTTCCCGTTGCGGAAACTTTATTTTCAGAATAAGTTTTCTTGTCCTTCCTCATGCATCTTCATTGCTCATGATATAATCTTGATTATTTAACCCCAGACCTTTCGACAATATCAATTATAATCCAGGTGGGGTACAGTATTTGGTATAAACGTTTTCTATTTTTCTGTATGAAATAAGCTCACTCAATTGTTGTAGCAGCCTGAGTGAGGCCCAAAAAAGAATATGCAATAAAATTGCTTATCTCATGATAAGCAATTAAAAAATAAGGAGTAATCATTATGCATTCCGATAATCACCCTGCTTTTCTAGTTTTGGCATTTAATTATTTGAAAGGATAATAATGATGACTATTGAAATCAAGATAGTGTGTTCCCTAAATGCCAACATTCTGAAAAACCACATAATTAAATTTTGTTGTTTTGCTATTATGAAGGGGTACTCTAAGGGGTCTTGATTATATGTCCTGACTTGTTCTTGATCAACATGATGAGATATAAATTCAAATTAGTAAACGTTGGTAGACAAATCGAATGAATATTGTAATTAGTATTGTAAATTTTAGGGTGAAAGATAAATGAAAAAGATTTAAAAAAAATATGAAAAATATAATATTTTTGAATTGATTTTGTAAATTTTGTTGTGAAAAATGTGGCAAAATAATGTGAGAAATAAATAAGTATACTAAATTTTTGGCAGTATAAGGTGATCAAATTAAAAAAAAATAAAATGATAAAAACAATTTCAAGAGAAATATGAAACAAGAGGCTTTCAAGAACTTGGGATCTTTCAGATGGACAACGGCTGATATAAATAGTCAAATAAATTGCTCAGATAAGAGGGTATCATTTTCAAACCATGTAAAGACACCTTTATGTTATATGGTCAAACACTTAACCTTTTTTTCACTACTGTGTGCAGTCTTAGATAAGAGATGGATATACAGAACCATTATGCCAGAGTTTATTTCTAACTGGCAAAAACGTTTCAAAAGAGAAGATGTTTGAATGGACTTAAAGATGCAGCCTTGAAAAACATATGTTTTCAATGGAATTATTTCAGAAACATTTCGACTAAGTTGTTCAGAGGGAAAAAATCGTTGAATGTTCTTTCCACAAAGTTTTTGTTTTGACGATGTTCCCTGCTAGCCCTAATTTTGGATGACAGATTGGAACAAAAAATACTGTTAATAATTAGATACGCGGCTAATAAAGCGCAGAGAAACTGTTTGTGACCAAAAACTTTTAAGCTTTTAATAAAAATGGCTTAGCTTAATGATTCAAAATCAACTGATCGTTAAAGATATAGAACATCAATGAAAGGATATTGGGTAAATGCACATGGGAAACAGTCTCTACAAATACATAAATAAACCAAGCAATGGAACAATATTTTAATTGAATAAAATGTATAGAATAAGTAAATAAGATAAAATAAAATATATTAGAAATTTTTTTTATCCTTTTTTATTAGTAAACAAGTTGATATAAAATCAATGTTTATTTAAATAAAAATAAAGATTCTCTTTTCTCTTCATTTTTCATGTAAAAAATACTAATACCAAGATTTGATTTTTTAAATGCTTTTTTAAAGAACTAAAATGAGATTCTTTTTTAAATTAAGAATTAACAAAACAATCAAAATGAAAATTAAAACAATATTTCCCAGGTAATAAGGAGGTCAATAATTATCTTACGTGAGGCCCCATTATCCTCATTAATGAGCACCTACAAAATTCTTTGATTTTATAAACTGCTAGTACATAGTTACAAACACAGGATAACAGTATATACCTGCAATGGCCGAAAACTAAAATCACATGCCATGCCTAAATTCACAAGCGAACTGCATCAGAAAACACACCAATAAAGACAAGAGACAAATAAAGATAACGATAGGAACTCGGGATAGCGAGACTTGTTTCCGGCATTAGCAATAGCCAACAATAGGAATAAACCGTTTTATGGATACCAAAACCTCCCCTTTCTCTATCTCGTTTCCCTATAGTATTATAAACATACGAATAAAACCCAATTCAGGTAGACTACTAACTCTATAACCACTATCTGGAAAACGAAAAATATATGACATTACGTAATTTAGAAAAATGGGTCAAAGAGTGCTCGCGCACTACGGAAGAAAAATCAAACTCATACCTTCCCAAAGGGTTTGGTAGAGAGTGTTCATGTATTTTAGTAGACATCGGCAGCATCATTGAGAGGCCAGTATATGTGTTAAATCTTCAGGTCATTGGATTCCAAAGCCTGTTTAACGGATTTATGTAGAACATCACGTCGATATCCAATATCACGTAAATAATGTAAGATAAGTCCCAGTTTTTCTGGATTTTCTTTTAGTATCTGACATTTCTAACAACATTTCCATCAATCCAGGATGAGAAATGACATTTGTAAATAGCAGTATGCGATTCGGGTCATATTTAGATATCAAATGTGAATATCTTCAGTAAGAATTCTCTAAAGTTTTAAGAGCCATTCTCTGGAAGCGTAAAAACAGGAAATGAAGGGTCTCTAATTTTGATAAAATTTTGTATATAAAAGTCATATGTAATCCTAATATCAAAATAAGTTTTGTTTTTTTATTTGTGAGCAGCGATTGCTATTGTAACCGGTCATACCAAAATATGGCGTTAAAAATGCTCTAAAAATGAGTGAAATCTAAGTAAGCTTTAAAAAATATGAATAACTTGGAGTTATATTACTATATCAGTGATTAGATAATGGGTCAATGTAACATTTAAAACAAAAAGCAATGAAATGACTAATGTCTAAGTCTAAATTTGGTTACCACGCCAACAAAAATCACTAAAAATGACAATTTCCAGAAAATGGGAAAACGACCAATTTTGCCCCTTTTTAAATGTTAATAACGAAAAATCGTTTTGACTTGTTTTTCAGTCCCTCATCTGCAGATTGTATTGATATTTGGTTCATTTGTCTATTTTAAATGGAAAATCTTTGTAAGCTACAGATTTGTGCAGACGCAACGTTCCAAAAAGTCCACTTAAAGTGAACTTGAAGCTCACTTTTCAAGTGCACTTTGCGTTCTCTTAGCTGTCGCGAAGTTCACTTTTTTGAATAGGTAGCTATTCCATGACAGGTATTTTCACGTTCACTAGTGAACTTCAAGTGCACTTGAAAGCTGTCGCGGAATCACTATTTAAAAAGAGGTTATCTTATATATATAGTTATATCACATTTTTATAGGCGATAGCTGAGGTCATAAAAATTTATTTCCACGTACCGTTCTTTTTGATAAGCAAATGCGAAAAAATACCAATGCAGTTATATATAAATTATAAAACATGTCAGATAATATTTTCCAGCTACAAAAATGAAAACGGCAGTCGTGTAGAATTATAAGAACGTGTATTCCAGTCTCAGATCCGTTTTTCAGTTGAAAGTTAATTTCGTCATATAAATATCACGTGTTTTGATCTGAACAATTGTTAAGAGCAATCCAAAGCTGCCACGAAGTTCACTTCAAGTGCACTTGGCGATCACTCCCGCGATCGCATCTTCTTTTCAAGTGCACTTGAAAGTGGTCACAAGTTCACTCGAGGCTGTCATGGAATCACTTTCAAGTACACGCGAAGTGCACGCAAGGAACGCTTTTGGAGTGCACTTGGACGGAATGGTGCGTCAGCACCCAACTGTAGCATACGCTATATGACCTTGACATATCATCCCAAGGTCACGAAACTCAAATTTTCATGGTCATATTTCTGTCAAAAAAACCATCGAAATCTATATTTCGACTTGAATTTCAGCCACTTTATAGCAGATAGTTATGATATTGGGTATTTGTCTATTTTAAACTGAATATGCTTTGTATATCTTAAAATATACGACATACCATCCCAAGGTTATGAAACTCGACTTTTAGAAGTTTTGGGCACAAATATTCTCATTTCATACGATTTTCTCGGGAATCATATGAAAAATGCAAGGTATTACCTTCTTATGACATTAGTTAACAACCAACAATCATACAATTGTTTGACCTTAAACTCGAAAGGTCAAAGATAATCATCAGGTAGCTATTTTTTTTATAAGATCTAATATTGCTAGCAGATGCATGTTTTATGGTTCGTTTTCATTTAGCCCATGTATTTACTCTGGTGTATAAGACTACAACACAGTGGCATTGTTCCGACCAGCCTTTGTTGTTTATAGACTTACTCAAAGAACAAAAACAAAATTGAATGCTTCAAAGATGCGATTGGCTCAACGCAAATCATCTGTGACGTTAACAGAAACTTAAACCTTAAGTCTTTCTCCGGAAAATATATGTTAAGGTTACATAATTCTGACACATTGTATTATAATGGCTACTACCATGATCTATCTACTGAACAAACATCATTCCTCTATAATTTTTTGTTGCTGAATTATTGATTTTTACAACAACAACTCAAAATGTAGGGCCATACTTATGAACCATTCTAATATAAACAGTTACCATATGATAGAGATGTGCCTGGCCTCGTAACTACATGTATTAAAATAAATTTAGTGCAATTGTATTGTTTCATTCATGTGCAAAATATAGGACAGAGAACCTAATTTCGGTACAGATAGTGAGTACCACATTCTATGCATTCACCTTACAAGTATCTGTAATCAACCATTGTAGATGGTGAGATATGGCCCTAAATTGTTAGATTAATAAAAGTCATTCATTTGAAAAAAAAAGTAGCCAAAGCCAATCACATATTGCTACAGATGTTGATGAGTACCAAAGATATATTCAATGAGAAAAAATCTTAAACTGCCACCTGTAGTTGCTTAAATATGGACTCAAATATTCCTTTTTGGTCTAATGTTATAACTATGTTTCCCGCTGTTGGCCATCCTGGATGAGGTACTGACCTGTCGGATACCTTTTTGGAAGGAACCATCTAAGGACCATTTTAACTATGTTTGGTTCTAATTTAATATTAGTTTCTGAGTCTTTTTAATTCGTTTCCCATAGAGTAAGATGTTAAAACTGTTCCCGACTGGCTGCCAATATTGGATGAGGTACGGACCTGTCGGATAAATAATTTAGAAGAGACCATCTAAGGACCATTGTGACTATGTTAGGTTCTAATTGAACTTATAGTTTCAGAGAAGACCTTTTCTCCTGTTTTCCGTAGGGTCCACGTTAAAAACATGTCCCCGCTGTCGGCCATCTTGAATGAGGTACGGACCTGTCGGATACCCTTTTTGGAAGGAACCATCTAAGGATCATTTTGATTATGTTTGGTTCTAATTAGACCTGTAGTTTCTGACAAAATCTTTGAATGCCTTTTCTTATAGGGTCCAATGTTGAACCTATGTTCCCCGCTGGAGGCCATCTTGGATGCAGTACGGACCTGTTGGATACCCTTTTTAGAAAGGAGGACCATCTTAGGACCGTTGTGATTATGTTTGGTCCTAATTGGACTGGTAGTTTCTGAGAAGATTATTAATTTCTTTTCCCATAGGGTCTAATGTTTAAACTATGTTCCCCGCAGGCGGCCATCTCGGATGAGGCTTGGACCTGTCAGATACCTTTGTTTTTTTTTGGAAGGGACCATCTAAAGACTATTGTGACTATGTTTGATTCTAATTGGACTAGTTGTTTCTTAGAAGATCTTTGAATTTGTTTTCTCTAGGGACTTACGAGATACAGGTTTTAAAGGAGACCACCCCAGAATTATTGTGACTAAATTTAGTTCTTATTTGCCCAGTGATTTCAATAAGAGAAGATCTTTGATTGAAAAGTTTACGACGGGCGACGGTGGCCAAGTGATGGCAAAAGGTCATCCCGGCAATAAGCCAAATATGCAATTACTCCCTGTTATCTATTTTTTGTAATGGCAGAACTGTTAAAGTAGATGTAAATTTCAAAAGTTTTATCTGAATTAATTAACTACAAGCTCTGAGACTGAGCCTGAATCGCTCTGCTGACAAAATGCTTCTAAGCTATGTGTATGCTGATTCACAAAAATGAAATTTTTCACCATATGACTTAATTGTAAGCAATGATCTTCAATCGCAGCCATAGTTTTTGTCAGATATATTCCAAAAAAACTATTTTTGTAAAGAACCTTCCCTACACTACACTGCAGTACAGTTGAGTTAAGTTTGTTTAAAAATTTTCAGAGCAGATAATGAAAACGATGATTTTCCTAAGATTCCAAGATTAAACTATGTTGCGCACTCGTAGTCATGTATTTTATCGGATTCAATTGAAATGGGCGAAACTATTTTGTACCTTAGTCCTTAATACGAAACTACAAAGATAATATTGCGATCTGCTATTTCAAGCTTTTCTCCTAAAATCGATCGTGCTTACCAACATCAAAATCATTTTCTTAAGATAAAATACATCGACACATGAACAGATTTTATAAATATTGCTGACATTCTTAATGATCATTCAGTAAAAGAAAAATTCCTGCCTATTTCGAAAATACAGAACTAACCATCATTTGTTACTTATACAAGAAACCCAGCCGGCAGTACGTCTTCAATTACAGTAAAGTTTGTAAAGATATAAACATTAACAATTCTGGTCCTGATTCATGAAATTGCAACAATTCAAAATTACAGGAGATCTCAACATCTTGCAGGACAAAGACCTTATTAATTTCTTAAAGAAAGGTCCAAAATATAGGCCACCTTCTAAAACTGATTGGAAAGATTGTCGTAATATCATCCACGACTCACTTAAGACTTATTGTAAAAATTGGGTTAAACGTGAACACGTTGACAAAAAATCTTTAGACTCTTTCTTTAATGCTATCATGAAAATTTTCTATATCCAAATTAAACAGTTTGAACTACATTTCCGTCATGATAACAAAAATAAACCCACCGTTTCTCGCATTCAAAAGAAACTTCAAGAATTTGGCAACGAATTTGTTTTGGTCCTGGCTGATAAGACTGCTAATAATAACATTATAGTCTGTCGTAAACATTATATAGAAGTACTCCAAAAAGAAATTACCAGTTCACATACTTTTCAATTAACCCAATAAACGGAAAATGAAATTACAAACAAACATTATCTAAAAGCTAAATCTTTTCAGCCTAAACCTTATAGTAAATCAAATTATATAAAAAAACATTGGTATCAATCATTTTTGGAGTGTAAAAAATTCATTGGAAGTTCTCGATAAATTAAATGCTTATAATCCCCTTTTGAATCCCTTGAAAGTTTTGATTTCTCGACCCTCTATACTACCTTACCACATAATCTTATCAAGGAATAATTCAGACGTCTTATTCAATAGAAATTCAAAAAATACGATTGTGAATATATATGGCCTAATTCCTTTAAAACACATTTTAGTAATACACAACATAAGAACTCACTTAATTGGACTTGTTTTGATGATTTCATTACTTGAATTTTTTACTTGGCAATATAATCATTCGTTACGGTAACTCTATTTATCGCCAGGTCACAGGAATTCCTATGGGTACAGTCCCTGGACCAGTCAACATTCTCATTTGCGATCCGTCACGAGTCATCAATCCGTCACCGATCAGTCATGATTCAAAAGGCATCCGTCAGATCATTCAGCAGTCAGCATTCATCCGTCAGGAGTCACCGTTCCTAAGCCACAAGTTGTTTGTACTCGTCATCCGTCATCCGTCACTGTTCAGCATTCAGTCAATCAGATTGCATTAGTCATCCGTCACCTGTCATTTTTAATTTCAATTCAGGTTAATTAAGATATAGGAATGCTAGTGTTTTGTAGTGATAATACATCGGCGTGCGAATGCCGAGAGAAAAAGAAAAAAATTATGGAACATAGAATAAAAATTAATCAATTTTTTCTAAATTATACTTTGAAATTCTATTTCAATAAAACAAATCTGTGAATTCTTACCGATAAATTTAATGACACTTTAAACGGGAAATGAAATGAATATTTGGAAGATTTATTAGTAATTTTTATCACATTTTTTTCATTTTTATGTAATTTTTAACACAATAATGTGTAAAAGGAAAGTTGAGCAGTGACCGGTGTCTATGTAATGCCTAAAATCAAGATTCATAAGTAATTTTTTATCCCATTTTTTCATTGTCATGGAATTTTGAACAAAATAATGTGCAGAAGGAAAGTTTCGCACTGACCGGTATATATTTTATGACTAAAATGAAGGTGTATCAGTAATTTTTTTATCACATTTTTCCATTTTCAGGGAATTTTTAGCAAAATAATGTGTAAAGGGAAAGTTTCGCACTGACCGGTGTCTATGTATTGACTTAAACGAAGATTCATAAGTAATTTTTTCTATCCCATTTTTTTCATTTTCATAGGAATTTTGAACAAAATAATGTGTAAAAGGAAAGTTTCGCACTGACCGGTTTATATTTATTGACTAAAATGAAGATTTATCAGTAATTTTTTACCACATTTTTTCATTTTCATAGAATTTTTAGCAAAATGATGTGTAAAAGGAAAGTTTTGCACTGACCGGTGTCTATGAATTGACTAAAATGAAGATTCATAAGTAATTTTTTTTATCACATTTTTTCATTTTCATGGAATTTTGAGCAAAATAAAAGGAAAGTCTTGCACTGACCGGTATACATGTTATGACTAAAATGAGATTCATAAGTATTTTTCTATCCGATTTTTTCATCTTCATGGGATTTTGAACAAAATAATGTGTAAAAGGAAAGTTTCGCACTGACCGGTACATATTTAATGACTAAAATAAAGATTAACTAGTAATTTTTTTATAACGTTTCTCATTTTCATGCAATTTTGAACAAAATTATGTGTAAAATAAAAGTGTCGCACTGACAGGTATCTATGTAATGACTGAAATGAAGATTCATAAGTAATTTTTTATCCCATTTTTTTCATTTTCATCGAATTTTGAACAAAATAATGTGTAAAAGGAAAGTTTCGCACTGACCGGTTTATATTTATTGACTAAAATGAAGTATTTATCAGTAATTTTTTTGCCACATTTTTTTCATTTTCATGGAATTTTTAGCAAAATAATGTGTAAAAGGAAAGTTTTCCACTGACCGGTGTCTATGTATTGACTAAAATGAAGATTCATAAGTAATTTTTTATCATATTTTTTTCATTTTCGTGGAATTTTGAACAAAATAAAGTGCAAAAGGAAAGTTTGCACTGACCGGTATATATTTAATGACTAAAATGAAAATTTATCAGTAATATTTTTAACATATTTTTTCATTTTCATGGAATTTTTTGCAAAATTATGTGTAAAAGGAAAGTTTCGGACTGACCGGTGTCTATGTATTGACTTAAACGAAGATTCATAAGTAATTTTTTATCACATTTTTCATTTTCATGGAATTTTGAACAAAATAATGTGTAAAAGGAAAGTTTTGTACTGACCAGTATACATGTAATGACTAAAATGAAGATTCATAAGTATTTTTTTATCCATTTTTTTTTTCATTTTCATGGAATTTGAACAAAATAATGTGTAAAAGGAATGTTTCGCACTGACGGCATATATTTAATGACTAAAATAAAGATTTATCAGTAGTTTTTTTATAACAGTTTTTCATTTTCATGGAATTTTGAACAAAATAATGTGTAAAAGGAAAGTTTTGTACTGACCGGTATACATGTAATGACTAAAATGAAGATTCATAAGTATTTTTTTATCCCATTTTTTTCATTTTCATGGAATTTGAACAAAATAATGTGTAAAAGGAAAGTTTCGCACTGACCGGTTTATATTTATTGACTAAAATGAAGATTTATCAGAAATTTCTTTACCACATTTTTTCATTTTCATGGAATTTTTAGCAAAATAATGTGTAAAAGGAAAGTTTTGCACTGACCGGTGTCTAAGTTTTGATTTAAATGAAGATTCATAAGTAATTTTTTATACCATTTTTTTCATTTTCATAGAATTTTGAACAAAATAATATGTAAAAGGAAAATTTTACACTGACCGGTATATTTTATGACTAAAATGAAGATTTATCAGTATTTTTTTATAACATTTTTTTCATTTTCACGGAATTTCGAACAAAATAATGTGTAAAAGGAAAGTTTTTCACTGACCGGTGTCTATGTAATGACTAAAATGAAGATTCATAAGTAATTTTTTATCCCATTTTTTCATTGTCATGGAATTTTGAACAATATGATGTGTAAAAGGAAAGTTTCACACTGACTGGTTTATATTTATTGACTAAAATGAAGATTTATCAGTAAATTTTTTATCCCATTTTTCATTTTTTTAGCAAAATAATGTGTAAAAGGAAAGTTTTGCACTGACCTGTGTATTTGTAATGACTAAAATGAAAATTTCTTCGTAATTTTTTGAGTGTAAAACGCGAATGCAATCTCTGGAAATGCCATCTTGTAGTGATTTATTCCAGTAATGTCCATATTTGAAGTGTTTCGAAATGATTCGAAAGTTAGCGATATTCACTTTTTTTATGTATTTTAGTGAAATAATATCAAATAAATAGAATTTTTAGTGTAAAAAGTGAACCTACTCTATAGAAATGCCAACTTATAGTGATTTATTCCAGCAATTTTCATATTTGTAGTGTTTTGATATTATTTGAGTGTTTGCGATATGCATTTTTTATGTATTTCTAGCAAAAAAATATCTTATAAAAGATTTTTTAGTGTGAAAAATTAACCTGAACTCTAGAAATGCAATCTTACAGTGATTTATTCCAGTGATGTCCATATTTGAAGTGTTTCGAAATGATTTGAAACTTTGCGATATACACTTTTTATGTATTTTAGCAAAATAACATCCAATAAATAGAATTTTTAGCGTGAAAAGTGCTTTATCTCTAGAAATACCATTTTACAGTGATTTATTCCAGTAATTTCCATATATGAAGTGTATCGATATGAATTGAATGTTAAAGATATAAAACTTTAAATTTGATGAATTTTGGGTAAAACAATATCCGATTAGTATAATTTTGAGTGTGGAATGTCAACACAATCTCTGTAAATATCATCTGGTGGAGATTTTTTCCCAAATGTTTACATGTACACATTTGGCCTGTTCGAAAAAAAATGACTTGAACAATTGCGATGTAATCTTTTGTAAATTTTTTGGCAAAGTTTAGTGGAATTTTTATTCTAATTAAAACACTAAAGTGCAATTGGCATGCTCTTGAATTGCTATCAGATACATGTATCGATAATGACTTTCGTTATATATCAACGCTCGTTGAGATTCGTTTCGCCGTTGATTTTTCAATTTACCTGTATCAGTCATCCGTCACCGATAATCCGTGCATAATTAATTAGTTTTCTTTCTATTTGTCATCTGTCATGATTCAAGAGTCAAGAGTCGCATCATTCATTAGTCATCAGTTAATTTTACCATCCGTCAGCCGTCAAAAGTCATGATTCAGCGATCATTCAGCGATCACTCACTAGTCAACGATCAGTCAAAATGGTATGTTGACTGATCCAGGGACTATATCAATTAAGCACCACTTATAGCAGACCTCTTTTTGTACTACTACAATGTCAGTTTATGACCAACATCAGCAAAGACCCATCTAAACAGCATTTAATTGAAAAATTTAACAACACTTTCCGATATTTTGATAGTTTAACTTTAAATAATGAAGACTTCAATACGTATTATAAGGACATCAACCCTAAAGAACTTACTTTGTATAAGCCAATTCCAATAATAATCATTGTTGTCCGTTCTAAGACATCAAATTTAATGTTACGAATGGTAAATTAGATACTAAAATTTATGATAAAAGAGACGATTTTTCTTTTTCAATAGTTAATTATCCATTCCTGGATTGCGATGTTTCATTTAGGTAATCACAGTATAGGAACCTGTGCGCCTAAAATATCTATCTTACGGTTCAATCTGTAGGCTGTAGAACGTTTTTATAGGAAAACATGTGTAACATCATACATGTCCGATAAGTTTTTTACATATTCTCTTTGACTTAGAAAACTTTTTAAGTTTGTAAAATCCGCCAAACGTGTATGAATGATTGATGTACCCGAGGGTGTTGTAACCAGTAGATATCAAATTGAAAATTCTATATTCATAGGAGGAATAAACAGTCATAAGACAGAAATAGACCTATTTCTTTGCTCATGTGTGCGTGGCTGTCTTTATATGAAAAAGAAAGGAATATTTATATTAATATAGTTAGAATATTGTATCATTAACTGGATATACAAAGTCAAATAATCATATATACTTTCCTTTTGATTGCGAAAATATCATTTTAATAAAATTGTCAACTGCATACTGCTTACAGTAGTACTGTAGGTCTGTTTACTGTTTTATCACGAACAAAGTTGTAAGCTGACTGACGTATTATTTTTATTGAAAAGGGCAGTATTTAGCTGTTCCTTGCAAATTTATTATGTTTTTTGGTTACTTGAAATATTAGATGATTCTTTTGTGGTAAAGTGTATCGTGCCAGCAGCCACTTTTGCTTTTTTGTGAATTGAATTTTACTATTTCGAAGAAATATTTCCCTATATTATAGAAGTACACAAAGAAGAAACATCCAAACTCAAACAAAATCACGTTTGAGAAACTAGTATGTTAATCGTTCGAAGAACAATTGATAGGTCTTTTCCAGAGTTGCGTCAGAATATTGTCATGATTGTTTCATAGGGAAAACCAACATTCTAAGTTTATTTTGTATATTTATAGGCTCTATAACGTGAAATACATTTTTTAATGTAGCCTTGACATTTGACTTTGATGTCATTTTGAAGGTCAAGTCTACCTGTACAATTTTTATATTGAATATATGTTTGTATCTTCAATGGTATTTGAGCTATAGACAAAAAACCCAAATTTATACATCGAAAATAGGTTTTTGGTCCATAGGTCCAAAACGGTTGGTCCAATGATTTTAGACCCATGTAACAATTGTAGGACTCAACAAGACACACATTTTCTCCATTACTTTTCATCAGCTTTCCGTTACAGTTTCAGAGTTTATCGACCTTTTCAAATAGCCCGTAGGGGAGCCAAGAACAACGGTAAAGGTCTCATGTCTCTATCGCTTCCGGTTTTGGAGAAAACCATTGCTACAGAAGCATCAAATTTTGCAAGGGGCATAACTCCAGAATGGTCAATCCGACAATTTCGGAATAAATGTATCAAATTTTTGTCTTGACTTAATGAACATTTTTTTTCTAATTACACTACATCATCTATTTTATATGATTTCCGAGTTCATCTGCTAACAAGGTTAACCATGTTTTATGATGTAACTCTGTCACTAAAAATAGATCTTGCTCAAAGGGTCAGCCTGTTGAAACCCGGCCATTTCTGATTAGTGGCACAGTACTGTGCAATGTAGCCCTCACCGTTTGACGAACGCTAAACGGATTGCTGACGGGACGTGAACGGACAGCTGACGGGAATGGACGAATCGATTCACGTCCATAACTGTGCACGTCCAGGTACTCGTCATTTGACGCATACAATCCTCAATTGACGAGAGAGGACTCGTCATTTAATGATATGCAAAATAATCAATACATTAATAGATAATTGAAATTTTCCGATGAAACGAAATGAATTCAATCGTGATAACGGTTTTATACGAAATTAACATTGACAGTGACTGGGAACAGCCAAATACTTTTATTTAATATGAAAAGAATACATCAATTAAGAATCAATAATTTGATTTCCTTTATTTTGTTAAGAACTCCACCAAAATGCAGAAAAAGATAAAAACAAATATCGATCAATTTTATCAAATAATCATTTTAGTCATTTCAAATGGACTGGTCAGAGGAAAAATTTCCTTTTGCACATTATTTTATTGAAAATTATATGAAAATGATGAATTCATTAGTCCTCGAGGATATTCACCCGCTGACCCCAAAGCCGATTATATTTTGAACTTTACAATATCTAAATTTTTGTAAATTTTGTTGAAAACTAAGGAGTATCTCCCTCCTACAAAGCTCTGTCCTTAGCTGATTTTGGCTTTTTATTTAGATCATATTGGTTATTTGTTCTCTATCAGTTTTTACATATCTTTGAGTTTATGGTCTTCCAAACGTTTAGATTTTATCTGTACTGAAGAGACATAAGTTGTCAAAATGCCCATATGCAGAAATTAAATTCACAGTAACTTCGGTATTTAGTTATTCAATAAAAGATCAATAAGACATTTTTCATTTTAGTCATTACAAATGTACTGGTCAGTGTGGAACTTCCCTTTTACATATTACTTTGGTTCAAAATTCTAATAAATTAAAAAAAATTGATAAAAAAATCACTTGTAAATATTCATTTTAGTCGTTACTCGTGTTAAAAATTCCATGTAAATGAAAACAAATGTGAAAAAAATTTCTTATGGACTGGTCAGAGGAAAATTTTCCTTTTACACATTATTTTGTTAAAAGTTACATGAAAATGATAAATTAAATAAAAGATCAATAAGACATTTTTCATTTTAGTCATTACAAATGTACTGGACAGTGTGGAACTTCCCTTTTACATATAATTTTGGTTCAAATTTCTAATAAATTTTAAAAAATGAAAAAAAATCACTTGTAAATATTCGTTTTTGTCGTTACTCGTGTTAAAATTCTATGTAAATGAAAAATTGTGAGAAAAAAATTACTTATGAATGTTCATTTTAGTCATACCCATCAGTGTAAAACTTTCCTTTTACCCAGTATTTTGTTCTCAATTCCATGAAAATGAAAGATTTTTGTATAAGATCACTTAGAAGTCTTTATTTAAGTTATAATAAATGCACTGATCAGTGCAAAACTTTCATTTTACACACAATTTTGTTCAAAATTCCATGAAATGAATAATTTTGGTAAAAAACACTTATAAACCTTCATTTGAAACATTGCAAATCTACCAGCCAGTGCATAAATTTTGTTTTACACATTCGTTTGTTTAAAATTCCGTTACATCCAAAAATAAATGATTAAAACTGACTTGTAAAACTTTTAGTCATTACAAATGCACCAATCAGTGAGAAATTTCCCTTTATACATTATTTTGTTTAGAACTCGATGAAAATGGCAAATTTTGATGAATAATACCCGTCAATGCAACCGTTCCTTTCGAACATTATTTTATTAAAGACTCCATGAAGAGGAAAAAAATATGATAAGCAATTATTTATTAATAACAAACAGATTGATCTGTTGCGATGATGTACCGATCGTGTATGCACTGAGTGAAACAAACCTATATTTCGCAAAATCTTTAAACCGAAATATCACGTAATATATGAACGAATCTGGACGCGAGTTGGACGAATGTGGTTTTCGTCATCCTTCACGTCTCACGTCAATTGATGGGTTGGACGAATAGCAAGTCGTCACGTTAATTAACTGATCGCTGACTGACCGCTGACTGCTCCCTGACGAACGGGTGACTGATCGTTTTTTCTGTAAGGGCTACGTTGCAAAGTACTGTACCAAGTATTAAAGCGAATCTTGTAAGAATTTTTGGCAATTGTTGGAAGAAAAAAAAAGGATAAAAACAAAAATGATAACTAGTACGTCAATCGTTCTAAGAACAATTGATAGGTCTTTCCCAAAGTTGCGTCAGAATGATCTCATTATTGATTCATAGGGAAAATCAACATTCTTAGCTTAATATGTATATTTAGAGACTCTTTAACATGAAATACAATTTTTTCAATGTGACATTGACATTTGACCTTGACGTCATTTTGAAGGTCAAGTGTACCTGAACATTTTTTGTATGAATATATGTTTGTATCTTCAATGGTATTTGAGCTATAGGCAAACGACTTAAATTTATACATCGAAAATCGGTTTTTGGTCCATAGGTCCAAAACGATTGGTTCAATGATTTTGGACCTATGTCAGAATTGTAGGTCTCAACAAGACACACATTTTCTCCATTACATTTAATCGGCTATTTATTACTGCTTCTGAGTTAATCCAAAAACAAGGTCTGAGGTCAAAGTTCAAAGTGACCGATGATTTTTGACCTTGGCATCTTTAGATGTAACACATATCACCTAAGTTGAATGGAAAAGTTCCAAGTTTCTATCTCAAACCATTGTCGAGAAAATCGTACTTAAAGATTTTACGAAATGTTCAAGGGACATAACGTATGAACGCTCCTCCGATTTGGTCCAAATGTAACGTCATAACCTAACAAACATTTATGTAATTACATTAAATCAACTATCTTATATGATTTCCTAGTTTATCCCATAACAATGCTTTTTGGACCATGGGCGAAAATTCGTGAGCTAAAAAAGATTTTCTACCGTTCCCTATTTCTGCACAACTAGACATGGTCTCGTTTAATAATAAGTTTAAATCTACATTAACTGGTCTTCTGTATGCCAGCCGTAGTAAAAATATGCATAATGCGGTATTTTTTATCATATAAAGCCTAAATATTTCTTATAGCTTAGACATATTAAAGCGGTATTTCAACAACATTTTAAAGATATATTTTAAATTCAAGGGATGTTTGCACTTCAAAGTCAACACAGTAAAATTCTGACACACGGAGACTTCCAATTTTGCATACAATTTCGTGGAAAAGGGCCAACTAGACCCTCACTAAAAGCTTAAATCATCTCATTAGGAAAGCGGCAAATATTAAAAAAGTCGATTATTTAACGAGTTTAAATAACCCAAAAGCCCCATGGAATTTTATTGCTAAATATTATTTATCAACATCTCAACTGTCAGAAAATGTCTGTCGTCGGATTAAATTGTGGTCCCTTTGGCGTAAAAAATGGCGATTTTTACGTAACCCTACTCTTCAAAATACACATAATACTGCTCTGAGTGAAATTTTATCAAAATCACCAGTTCTTTTTGAAAGTCAATACCACAGAAACAAAATGCATGCAGTGGTGTACGTAATTATGCATCAATACACTCGTATAAGTTCAAACATAACCAAGGACGCCCGTTTAAAAACTTGGTAAAGTTAAGCATTAAAATTGATGTTTTTTAGCACCTGCCTTGTATTCTTTTACATATTTGTGCATTATGTCCCATATTTCAGTTGATAATTGTTACACGCAACTATTGGCATATTTGTTTCCAAAATACATAATTTCTCCACGTCAAATTTTTGATCTAAAACTGTGTTTTACTACTTTTTAAATCCCGTATTTAAACAGTGTTGTACAAATTTGGTCATACTTTTAAAATTTACCCTTTACTTGTACTTGTTGCGTCAAGTCGTGGTCCAGCTCTGTTATTTTTACAAAAAACTGGAAACAACAAAGCTTTCTAAAGATGAAAACGCTACACTAATAAAATGTGTCTTCACTTTGAATTGATTACCCCCAGAAAACTGTAAATTTTCTGAAATCATAAAACATCCTAAATCTAGTGCTTCTTTGAAATTGCCAAATATTACGCTAAAAGTTATTGGATGAAGACTTGTTAACAAAATCCAACAAGATCTTAATTCTTTGTGTTAATTTTTGTCGTCGTTTCCTGTGTTATAAAAAGTCCCTCCTTCTTACAAAGATTTTCAATTTTGGAACGTTTGGTAACTATTTGGGAGAGAGCATATTATATATACAAGTATATACATTCTAGTTTTGTCAACGACATTGACTTGCATTTACATGTAGTTGATAGGCTATTGCATATACAATGTCCGATTTTTTTTTACATTTATACGTCTTGTATATGTTTCTGAGTTTTTTCCATCTCCATATCTGTCAATGGACCATCGTGTTTCAGTTTTCTCTTTACGAATTACTTTGTGTTTCTTACACAAGGAGAGAAGCCTTGTTCAAGTGGATAGCTAGTAGCTCTTAACTTAACACTTATGAATTAATCAGATTAGCCTAATTTTTCTGAATTTACATTCTAAGATAACGTAAAGGGTTTAATAGTACATACTGTAAAAGTCTAAAATAAAAGAGAACTATTTTTTGGAAATATAACCTTGAGCCCATTCAATGTCGACGAAAGGTCAAAATGAACAATGATTTAAATGTTGCATTTTTGTAATTTTGTGAATCTCAGACCTTAGAATTATTTAAATTTGTGCCCCCCCCCAAAAAAAAACACACACACACATACACACCAAAAAATATTGTGAGAAAACAGAAGTTCAACATCAATATCTAACATGAGTCACGATTGTTGCAGACACCTTGTATAATAGTGATAAACATGTGTCAAATAACTTATTCTAGTCACCCTTATACTTAGCTCAAATGATTTTTTCAAAATCTTCTTGTTTCACCTTGAGTGGGGTCAATTCCAATGAAAGTTATGGCAACACAAAACGCACTTAAATGCATTCTCAATTCGGTTTAAATACGACCACTCTAGAGCAAAGCTTTTGTGTATTGGAAAAGCCTACACTTAAACACAATAATTTGACCTCAAGGTCAAAGATAAATGTCATATGAAAGTCAAATGATACCAAATATTCAACGTTGTTGCAATACACCTATTTGCCAAATATCTGAATACCATATCAAAAGATAAGAAAGTTATAGCCCGGCATGCCAAAAGTAGAGTTCTAGGGGTTGTGACCTTTGACCCTAAAATAAAGTATGTCAGATACCGACGACAACCATTTTCTGAAAGAACAAAAATAACGTTTTCGCTTAAGATAATATAAGTTCATGGGGCTTTCAGGTAATTTAATTTTGAAATTTGGCCTCATCGCCGCTCCACTATATATGGTCAGCTGTAGTTAAATGAAATTATAAAAAATCACACTAAACATTATTTTATAACTTAGAGGCCGAATATATAAATTTTGTTTTAATTTTTATGGGGAGGGGTGCTAATTTTGATATTTGTTAACATACAATAAGTCTAAAACCAAATTTTTTATGTATCAATTTGTTGCTTACATATTTTAAATTATTATTACATGGGTAATAATAGAGATATATTCAAATTTGCCGACCCTAAGTCAGAAAGTCAAAATGGGGAAATATTAAAAAAAATCCCGAGAATGTCCATTTATCAAATATTTTATATCGAAAATCAAAATTTAATGGACTTTGATGATCTTGTATTCCAGCCCTGTATCACAATGAAAAGTAAAGCTTATAAACTAGATCAAATGACGACGTCTTTTTTTTTAATCTGAAAGGAAAAAAAACAGCCACAAAATCGTCATATTTGCTATTTTTGCAGAGGACTTTTTGTGTTGCCAAAGACTTTAAGAAATCTCAATTACCTAAATTTATATTCATTGCACACGATGTTACTTTAGCTTTAAATTGAAATTTCATTACCTGTCTATAGAAAATTATGGAGCATTAAAGATGAAACTTAGGTTTAAACGAAATCATAAGAATTTTGCGTGGTGTACTTTAAAAGTGGTATCAATCTGTCTACGGGTGCAGGATATATTCATGTTAAAATGTTTATTTTGAAGAGTAGACATGAAAGGACTGAAAAAAACTCTTTCTGGGTCGGAAATGGGGGTGCACAGAAAGTGATTCGAGTCCATGGACTAAAATAAGTTCTATAATACCGACACAACCTTAATGAGTATTTTGGTCCCATTTGAAGCACTTTTGATATTCCAACAATTCTTCATTTTCCTTGGCAACGGTTTCCATTTTGAAAATTTTAAGACTAGAAATGAGTTCGACACTTTCAGTAAAATTTCATCAAATTATTAGCACTTTAAATTTCCCTACAATGATCGCCACTTTGGCAATTAATATATACTACAGAAGAGTTCCATACTAGCTAGACAACCTTCCTATAAAGTTTCATCCGATTCTGAGCATTTTTGATTGTCTTGCTCCTTTTCCCTTTCTATTTGCAAAATGTGCCATTCTTATAATCCTAAGACCAAAAGAATATTCTTTGCATATCATCTGACCGCCCCTCTGTGCACATGATTGAATTGTCCCGAACCAATTCATTTATAATAGAAATAGAAAAGTGGTATATTGATGTTTGGTGTCGCGTGCATATGATGATGGTACGCCCCTACATAATACACTCCTGATGGATGTTCCACTAGTGGTTGTCAGAAGGTGGACGGAAAAAGATTTTCTGATAACGCAATTCTGCAATTCCAGCGGAGTAAGTTCAACATTTTCAATGTTCTCTTATTGCTTATCACAACAAAGGATTTGTCACTAGCCTACATGAGTATAAATCTTTTCCTGTCAGCTGCAGTTTGTTGAAAAACTTAGAATTTCAATTTGCCATGACAACTTCAAGTTTGTCATGAGCCATGACGCCCTGAAACTGAATTGTCCAATAAAATGAACACATTCACGATATTCCTGCGTTTCTATGTGATGACATTTATTTTTATATTTAGGCGAGATTCAATGAAGTATGTCTCGATGGGATTAAAGCGGGATTGCCTTTTAAAGTGATCAGAAAACGGGATCGTCACATAAAAGTGCCTGTGAAAACGGGAAACGGAGTTGGGCGGGAAGCAGGAAAATAAACGCTGAACAAAATCCCCATGAACCCGGAAAAGGGAGAATGTTATAGTCTTTGTAAAATATTTTCCCGCTCGTGAAACGGGAAAGTTGAAAAATATTGCCAGGATTTCGGGAAAGGAACTCCCAAATTCAGACCCCCAATGCAAGTGTTTTCTTCGTCATAGGCAAGTTATGGCTGTAGACAGGGGGAAGAAAAGAAATGTTGGTACTGTCTGGCTTGTACCTGAGCATGATTTTCATCTTAACTGTTCGGTGGCAGAGTGCTTAAGGCACCACAATTTCAACCAAAATGGTGGAAACGACTGTGGGTCCCAACTCTGCATATGTCAGCGATACAGGCTCTTGTGAGCATATTGTTTATATTCGTGTCTATCTCTCCCTATTCTAACACTTAGACAGTCCGTACATGTTCAGTACATTCAAGAGTGTTTCAGTTACAAAAACCCTGGGCTGACATGAGTAAAAATACCAATAAAAGCTGGTTTTTACACTGGCATTTATGAGTTACCAATATATTTCTATGTAATTTACATCAGTAAGTTTGCTGGTGTTTACATCAACATTTGCTAGTGTGAAATATGTCAGACCCGAGTGTTTTGTAACTGAAACAGTCTGTGTGTACGATACAATGTGTACTTGGTGAATTATTACATCTTAGTCAAAACTTGCTGGTCTGACATCTGTTTTTCAGCAGTTGTTATACCTAGACAGTCCGTATATGGTTCATTGTTACATCTTAGTAGGTACATGTCAGTCTGACATTTGTCATGTAACCTTGACCTTAATTTCAGGGATTTATTTACGTGTTAGAGTTTATATCGCCAGCTAGGCCTCTGATAGATGGTAATGACTAGCCCAGCTGTATATTCTACTAGGCCAGTACCCAGCTGTATATTCTACTAGGCCAGTACAATGTGTCTAACAGTAAATGTCAGAAATTTTGGTAGCCAGCTGGGCTACTGGGTCAAAATTTTAGTAGCCCAGGCAGAATTTTATGGACTGTGGGTTTTGTGGTCCTGGTTAAGTTCATCCCTGAATTTCATGGTTCTGTTGGTTCTTTGACTTTTTATATTTTTTCATTCATGTCAATTGTTACATCTTATTGGGAACTTGCCAGTCTGACCTGGGTCATATAACCTTGACCTCAATTTCATGGTTCAATTACTTTGTTCACTTTACATTCATGTCCATTTCCCAGCGATTGAAACACCAGTCCATATTTATTCAATTACTACCTCCAGTTGCTACATGACAGTCTTGACATCTCGACATGTAACCTTGAACTTAATTTCATGGTTCAGTAACTTTGTATTTTTTTTCATTTTTGTCCATTATTCTACAAATGTAACATGTAGACAGTCCATATTTCTTTTTGTCTCACCCGCGACGTAAGTCGTGGAAAGCGAGACATAGGCTTGCAAGGTATGACGACGACGACTGCGACAGCGTTAACTTTTACTAAATGCAGGACATTTTGAAAAGCCTTTGATGTGGGATCATATCTGGTAAAGTGGTAGTACTAATCGAGTGCTACCTAACGGACATAACGTCATGTGACCTTGACCTCAATTCAACTGTCCAGTAACAACGTTAAGTTTTTCTGCTTAAGTCCATTTCTCAATAACTAAAAGTGGTAGGTTGATAATATATGGTATGTAGGCTGCTCAGAGGTAGTATATGTCAGTCTGGCAGGTGACTTTTATCGATCTCAATTTCACGGTCTAGTGGCATTGTTAGGTTTCTCAACTTAAGTCCATTTCTCAATAACTAGAAATGGTGGGTTGATAATATTTGGTACGTAGGTTGGTCTTTGGTAGTACATGTCAGTCTGGTAGGTAACTTTTGTCGTTGACCTCAATATCATGCTCTAGTGGCAACGTTAAGTTTCTCTGCTTAAGTCCATTTCCCAATAACTAGAAGTGGTAGGTTAATAATATTTGGTATGTGGGTTGGTCTTGCGTAGTACAGATGGGTGCAGACGCAACGTTCCAAAAAGTGTACTGAAAAAGTGAACTTTAAAGTGCACTTCGCGTTCTCTATGCTGTCGCGAAGTTCACTTTTTTTGGAATAGGTAGCTATTCCATGACAACCTTTTTGGCGTTCACTAGTGAACTTCAAGTGCACTTGAAAGCTGTCGTGTGGATCACTAGTTTAAACGAGGCTTTCTAACTAAGATAGCTGAAGGGATTAAATATATTTCCACGTAGCGCGTTCTATTTGGATAAGTAAATGCGCAACAAATGCAAATACATTAAATTAAATTTAAAATCGATCTGATAATATTTTCCCGCTCCAAATTATTCATCTAAATCTAGACACCAATTTTGTTCATCAGTCGGGGAAAATCGACTATATACATGTATCTTCATTACATTATAATCACCGACCATATTCGAAACTCAGTTTGCCGTATTTTTGCCGCTTTCCTATTTCACCAAGACTCTTAAAGTTGCACTTTTCCAATTTCCATGGTTCAATTTTTGATGGTTCCCGCTTTACGTTGGACTCCATATCCCGTTTTCAGACCCATTTTTTTAAGCGATTTATTGCCACGAGCCGATTTTCTCTAGCTTGAAAAGGCAAATCACGCTACCTGTGTATACCCCATTGATACCTTGTTTCGTGGTAGGTTTTTTAGGGGGGTTCATTGTACTCTATGTAAGATGTTTTGTATGTTGCTATATAATTTTATATGGAATCTAAGAAAAGTGAGGTGCAGTTTATACTAAATCTTTAAAAATGACCAAATAATTCATTTTTTAAAATAGTTTTAAATATTTTATTTTTACATATCTTTTCGAAGAAGTTTAATATGTGGTGATATATCTGTTCGTGTATATTTGCATAAATAGGTTTGAAAAGTCAAGTTTTCAGTCTGCAGTTGAAACTAATTCTTCACAATTGACCAAAATTATTCATTTTTCTAAAATATCTTACATTATCATATTCTTTTTAGTTTTTTGTGGCCCGATAAATTTTTTATGAATCTTAACATAAATATATTTGAAAAGTCAGGCTTTTATCATGCGGTTGAAACTAATTCTTTACGAAGGACCAAAATTAATCATTTTCTGAAATATTTTACATTATCATATCCCTTCGAAGAAGTTTATATGTCGCGATATAGCTTTTTAAAAATCTTAACATAAATATGTTATATGTCGCGAAATAGCTTTTTATAAATCTTAGCATAAATATGCTTGAAAAGTGGTTTTTCATTATGCGGTTGAAGGTTATTCTTTACAATTGACCAAATTATTCATTTTTCTAAAATATTTTTCATTTTCATATCCTTTCGAAGAAGTTTTATATGTTACGATATAGTTTTTTATGAATCTTAACATAAATATATTTGAAAATTCAGGCTTTTATCATGCAGTTGAAACTGATTCTTTACAAAAAGCCAAAAATATTCACTTTTTAAGAAGATTACATTATCTTATCCTTTTGAAGAAAGTTTATATGTCGCGATATAGCTTTGTATTAATCTTAGCATAAACATATTTGAATAGTCAGGCTTTTATCATGCGGTTGAAACTGATTCATTAGAAATGACCAAAAATATCAATTTTTCTAAGATATTTTACATTAAAATATCCTTCAGAAGAAGTTTTATATGTCGCGATCTTAACATAAATATGTTTGAAAAGTGAGGTGTTCATTATGCGGTTGAAACTTATCCTTCACAAATTATAAAAATAATTTCTTTTTTATACATTTGACTTAGTCATATCCTTTTTATGTCATGATAGAGCTTTTTTGAATTTTTGCATTAATATGTTTCAAAAGTCAGTTTTTCCGTCTATGGTTGAAACTTATTCTTGATAAATGACCAAACTTATTCATTTTTTTAAATATTTTACATATCATTTCAAATAAGTTTTATTTGTCGCGATATAGCTCTTCACGAATCTTTGCACAAATAAAATTGAAAAGGTTTTCCGTAAGCCGCTTAAACCAAATCTATAAAAATGATCAAAATAATTCACGAGAGTATTCACCAGCCCAGTAATCAGTACTTCCGTGCTGACCCGAAAGCCGATTCTATTTGGAATCTTACAATATCTTAATTTTTGTACATTTTATTACAAACTTAAGAGTATCTCCCTGATGCAAAGCTCTGTCCTTAGCTGATTTTGGCTTTACATTTAGATCTTATTGGTTATTTGTTCTCTTTCAATTTTTAAACATCTTTGATTTTATGGTCTTCCAAACGTTTAGATTTTATCTGCACTGAAGAGACATAAGTTGTCCAAAAGCGCATATGCAGAATCTAAATTCACAGTAACTTCGGTATGTAGTAATTTTTACCACTTGGTCGATGCCTCTGCTTGTGGACTGTTAGTCTCCGAGGGTATTCACCAGCCCAGTAGTCAGTACTTCGGTGCTGACCTGAAAGCCGATTCTATTTGGAATCTTACAATATCTAAATTTTTATAAATTTTATTTGAAACTAAGGAGTATCTCCCTCATTCGAAGCTCTGTCTTTAGCAGATTTTGGCCTTACACTTAGATCATATTGGTTATTTGATCTCTTTCAGTTTTAAAACATCTTTGATTATTGGTCTTCCGAACGTTTAGATTTATCTGCACTGAAGAGACATAAGTTGTCGAAATGCGCATATGCAGAATCTAAATTCACAGTAACTTCGGTATTTAGTAATTCTTACCGCTGGGTCGATGCCTTTGCTAGTGGACTGTTAGTCTCCGAGGGTATTCACAAGCCCAGTAGTCAGTACTTCGGTGCTGACCTGAAAGTGGATTCTATTTGGAATCTTACAATATCTAAATTTTGGTAAATTTTATTTGAAACTAAGGAGTATCTTCCTCATGAAAAGCTCTGTCCTTAGCTGATTTTGGCTTTACATTTAGATCATATTGGTTATTTGTTCTCTTTCAGTTTTTAAACATCTTCGATTTTTATGGTCTTCCAAACGTTTCGATTTTATCTGCACTGAAGAGACATAAGTTGTCGAAATGCGCATATGGAGAATCTAAAGTCACAGTAACTTCGGTATTTAGTAATTTTAAATACACCCGTATTTTACATTATCATGTCCTTTCGAAGAAGTTTTATATGTCGCGAAACAGCTTTTTATGAATTTTTGCATAAATAGGTTCGAAAAGTCATGCTTTCATTTGGCATTTGAAACTTATTCTTAACAAATGACCAAAATTATTCAATTTTCTAAAATATTTTACATTATCATATCCTTTCGAAGAAGTTTTATATGATGCGATATAGTTTTTTTTATGAAACTTAACATAAATATGTTTGAAAAGTCAGGTTTTCATTATGCAGTTGGAACTTATTCTTTAAAACTGACTGAAATTATACATTTTTAGAATATTTTTCAATATCATATCGTTCCGAAGAAGTTTTATATGTCATGATTTAGTATTTTATGAATCTTTGCAAAAATATATTTGAAAAGTCAGCGCTCATTATGCGGTTTAAATTTAATTTTTTTTTTTTTTATGTTTTATTTTATACTTTTGAGGAAGTTTTATTTGTCGCCATATGTTTGTAAAGTCATGTTTTCATTATTCGATTTATACTTAATCTTTACAAATGACCAAAATAATTCTTTTTATTCATATTTTACCTAATCATATTCCGAATAAGGTTTTCATTATGCGATATAAGCTAAATCTTTATAAATACCCCAGAATTTGATTTTTTTTAAATATTACTTTTCATATCCTTTTGAAGTAGTTGTATATGTTGCAATACAGCTTTTCATGAATCTTTACATGTCCCTGATAAATATGAAGTTTGATTTTTTGATTGTTCATTCCCTTTCTTATTCCCTCTCATGTTTTGTTACATTTTTGTATTTAGGAAAGAGACGTGTTATTTAATACATATTTCAATGATTTAAAAAACAATACGACCGTTTTAAATTAATAAATTTTGATTAATATATTACTCCCAGATTTAAAACTGCGGTCGAAATTTCAATGTGAACTTGCTCCAACTAAATGACCTCAATGTCATGGTTCAGTGACTTTGTCAATTTTTTAAATATACACCTAGACAGAACATATATGTACATGTATATGGCTTATTGCTATATGTTTATCTTAGTTGGTACATGTCAGTTTGACTTTAAATTTATTGCTCAGTAACTTTGACATTTGCCAATGCAAATAACCTCGACATTAGTTTCATGGTTCAGTGACTTTGATATTAACACTAGTGTTCAATTATTGGCAAATGTAACACCAATACTCACAACATTATTGAGAACAATGTTCATATTAAGGCTAGAGTTATTTTTGTCAACACTTGATTTGAGATGTGGGAATTTGTTCAGACAAGCAAACTTGTGAAAAACCTTGCAATTGTTCTCTGACAAAATGTCTTTTTGATTAAAGTATTTTACCACAGTGAAAGACATTTTTGTTAATCTTATGATTATTTTTATTATCATTATTCTTCTTTCCGCCAAAAAAGTTGACAGAAAACTGCGCGACATATCATTTCGATCCTTGGTGTGGTAAATGCATATTAGCTTGAGAGTTCAAATCTGAGGGGAAGACAAAATTCTATTTATAGTAAAGGAGTTATCTGCCCCGTAACAAAAAACTCGGAAACCGTGAAAGATAGCTGAAGAAGTGTAATAAGAGAAATGTTCCTTAGGTCATGGCGGAACTTTGTTACATTTGGACCGAAGCCATGCAGTATGTTTTTTTTAGTTAATTCTCTTTGCAAAATTTTGAGTTTCCGTAACAATTTATTTCTTAGAAACCGTTAGTTGTAGAGACCTGAAACTTGCACCATTGATCATGACTACACTTAAGGTTTAAAATGATGTCAAGGTCAAAGGTCAACATTGACCTTGAACTTTGACTATGAACCTTGTTAGCAGATAAACTCGGAAACCGTGAAAGATGGCTCATTAAATGTAATGGAAAAATGTTCATCTTTACAAAACGCAACTTTGTTACATTTGGTCCGAAGAGATTCGACGACTTTTTATGCGAGTTATTGCCCTTTGAAAAATTTGAGTTTCTGTTAATGCTCAATACTTTCAAACATTAAACCGGAGAGACCTAAAACCTACACCATTGTTCATGACAAGACTTGACCTTTAAAATGATTTAAAGGTCGAAGGTGCATTGTGACCTTGACCTTTGACCTCGAACCTTGTTAGTAGATAAACTCGGAAACCGTAAAAGATAACTGATTAAATGTATTTGAGAAATTGTAAGTCTTATTAAGATCTACATTTGGTACATGTATCCAAAATTATTGGACCATTGGTTTGGGAGCCAGGGCCGAAAAACTGTTTTTCGGGGTCCAATTTATGTGTTTACTAATATCTCAAAAACTATAAAACATACAAAGAAACTATAGAACAAAAATGTTCAGTTAAACAAGGCCGAAAAAATTGAGGCAATGTCAAATGTCAAGGTCCTTAGCAACGTTTTTTGCCATAACGACCTTAACAACCAAAAGCAAAAGTTTTGTAATGTTTTAAAGAGGAAATGAATAGCTTTCCCAACCGGAAGTGACCTTCACGTCATTAGCAACAAGCTAATTTTTTACTAAAGTCTTGAGCAACCGTTAAGCAAAAGGCTAATTAAGTTCACAACGTTTGATACATCAAATTTTGACTTGCAGAAAAGTTATTTAGCATAAAACATGTTTCTAGTCTAAAAAAAATTCAAAATGCCTTGGAAACAACAAAAAAGGCGGAAAAATTAAAATGCTCAGAATTGTATTAAAGCTAATACATGTAGACATGTAATATAGTATGCAGGAGATTTATTTTAGGCTAAAAACAACCGAAATGGCGAATGTCGCCATGGAAATGGCATGAATGTGGGAACTTAGATGTGCACGAATTGCATGAAAACTTACTGAAAGGTTATTAAGCATGCGGGGGATTTATTTTTTGTCTAAAAATTTTTCAAAATGTTGACTATCGCCATCGAAACAGCAAAACAGCAAAACAGCAGGAAAATTGTAAGCGTTCAGAATGGAACAAAAATTTACACAACTCTATTCTCACACAGTTAAAAACGACGACCTTTGTCATGGCAACTGGACAAAAAGGAGAAAACTGAAAGTGTTTAAATTTGAAGTGAGATGGTAGAGATCTCCTTTGGGAGTTCGTTCGTTGCACCCTGATACAATTATAAATATTCAAAATCATGTTAACATCATGTAATCGTGTTTTATATTGACAAAAGAACATTGAAAGGCTAACAACAATTGTCTGAATATGAAACTGAACTGCACACGGGGTTCTATAGACCAATGAACTTACACGATTTCAGGAAAAATCTTTAAATTTTCGTAAATATGCGTAATTGTAGTGCTATGAGTTTTGGCTTTTTAGAGGTTATATAGTAATGAAATGACACTTATGTGGATTCTTTGTAAAGTTTATACCATTATTTAATGCTAATTTGGTATAAATGGGAGGCATCAGTCAACATTTTAAAGCCAGTAAAGAGATAATTTTTGCAAAAAACAAAATTTTTTAAAATTCCGTCGGTTTGGTCAAAAATGGAGGCCTGTTTCACTATTGGGTGAAAGTTATGTTCATGTTACCATGTTTGGGCAGAAGACACAGTATGTCCTTAGGTCAAGGATCGGGGCATATTATCTTTTTTCTGTCTGTGTGTCTGTTTTTGCGTTCGAAACTGCGTTTGCTGTAAATTTTTTAATATGAAAGATTAACTGTTCATCTTGTTTTTTTCTGTTTTGTGAGTATAAAATCGTATTTCTGGACTGACAACTACGTGCCCGAATGAACGTATTTACCAAAGGCAATTTTTTGAAAACTTCAAGAGGTTATTTTTTGTTCTTACTTCCTCTTGGTATGATAAAAGACACATCGAAAGTCTCTTCCAGGTCCACTTGAATCCATGGGTACTTCATGGTAACTGTCCTAAAATGAACATCTCCTACAAATAAACAGTATTTGATCTTTTATGTTTCATGCCATTTATTTCTTTAATGTCAATACCGTATTGCTTATGAAAATATCTAATGGTATTTTTTCAACGCAAACTGATTCATACCATGCATATTTTTCGAATTATTTTACCTCTGTTAAATATTTTAGGCAACTGTTTATTGATTTAGATCATACATTTCATCAATAACGATGTATAAATTTTACAGAAATATATTCAAAATTATTCAATTTAACAATTATCAATAATTCGATGTATGCTCTATTGGTGTACCTTTTATTTTTATACTATTTTGCAGATCTTACTCTTTTTTTTTTCATTAAACAAACTTCCATAATAAATTGTCCATTTATGTAATGTAAAACAGGACAATGTTTGCGGCAGGTTTCTTTTCATGTTTTTTTTTCTTTTTTTTTTTGAGGG
>MJUU01055895.1:107861-141451 GCA_002080025.1 Modiolus philippinarum
GGGGGGTAAGAAGTGACTTTTTTTTATAAATAAGGTGATTAAGAGACTCGACCGATAAGGCGAAACAAGAAAGATTAAATTTGAAAACTGCGAAAAAAGACCGCGCAAAATTGTTCGGGTTAAAAGCATACTCTAAACTGGGAAATTTTCGCACCGTCTTTATTTCGCGGTTGACTTAATAAACATTTTGCGCAGTCCTAAATTTGCGGTTGTCAGTCAATCTACTAAGTCATCCAATTGCATCAAAAAATTCACGACAGTTTTATTTTCGCGCCTCATTACTCACGCAGAAATAGACAAAATAAAACTGCCACGAAATTCCCGGTGTACAGTACCATCATAGCTGAAACCATTCCTGATTGTTAATATTATTCTGCTTTGAACTAGTACTAATGGAGAATAAGTAAATCTGAGCTAAAAACTCGAATTTGAAATATTAAATACATACACGAAATACCAAAAGTATATAAATCATCATGAAATGCAACGTACGTATTAATCCATCTGGAATGTTTATTATCCAGTTTGTTGCCAAATTAAAACCATGTTGACCATATTCTATCGAGCTAACACTATACAGTGGTTTTCCAAGACTTATCTTTTGATCGGGAGGTCCTGCTCTTGTATCTACAAATGCAAACAAACAATAAAAAGTAATTTTAAAAAAACAAATACATTTTTTTTTAAATTCTTGTTCCAATTTTGCACTTTCCAACCCTTGTTAAAATTAAACGATATCAAACTTGTGACCAAATTTCGATAGTTAAGTTTCTTGATAAAACTGCACAAATCGAAAAAAAATATTGTTTTAAGGAGATAGACCTAGGTTAAGGGACATAACTCTTAAAAATCGGACCTGGAACAATGATTTTGGCCATAGGCCCAAAACCAATGACCCAAAAGTGTTGTACCCGATGAATTTAATGTGGACCTCAATAAGATAACATTTTCTCTAATACATTAAGTCAGCTATCTCTAACTGTTTAAGAGATTTTACTTTTAAAAAGGACAAAATGTGTTAATTACCATTACTTTTGACCTTAGCTTAAATTGAAGATCTTTTCTCGCTGATTATTTTGATATGTTACTTGACTATACTATCAGTAACGGTTTGAAAGTTGTATTTTAAAATCCACTTTTCAAATGCGTCAAGGGCAATAACTCTCGAGAGAGCCATTTGAGGGCTTCTGTCCATTAAAACATATGTAGCTCATGACATGGCAAACATTTATCAGATGTATTTGATACGTCATACCTTTCAGTTTGTCGAGTTTATCTGATAACAAGATCAAAAGTCATTGCCCAAGCTCACCGATGACCTCAAGCCTGGTTCACGAATTGAAGGTCTTATCGCATTTATTTCCTTAAATGTAATATTTCTTCTCTTATCACTACGCTTTTAATAGTTATACGCAAAAAAAATGATGAACTGAAAAACATGAGAGGCTATAGTATAAAAAACGGTTCATCGCGGTGTTTAAAATGTATCAAAAAAGATTTTAATGAGATGAGTGTTTTTTTTTTCCAAAACATTGTTTTCATAAAGTTTATATCGTTATTGAGATATTCCGATAAAAGAAATCTGAGTGTCGGCCTTTTTAAAAAAGGTTGACAAAATTTCTTTGACCCTGATTTGAAATTAGGACAATGAAAATTATTTAGAAAACAAATTTGGTGGTTATCCAATAACATCGAGAAATCGGCATATTTTGGGGTAAAAAACGACTAACCGGGGTAAGGACCCAATTTTGTGGTGACAAATCATCCAGATTTTCTACTCCTCAGAATATTGATATTAATTACAATTTCGAAGCTTATCCCATAAGAAAAAACAGAGATGGGGAAATAACTCTGATACTAAAAATAAAATTGTGTCGTGACCCTAGATTTGAAATCTTGCTTTGGTACCATGTATCGACGTAAAGTGTCATGAAGTTTTTTTAGTCATCGGTGGCGGAGTTAATAATAATGAAAAAGGTAATTTTCAGAGATCAATTGCAAGGTTTACCCAAGTTTTAACCATGGTATCATGTTAAGAGTCTGATTATATTGCCCATCTGATCAAAGATACAATTTTTACAAAAGTTATTCATTAATTTCATTGTTTTTAAAGACTTTTTCGAAAAATTACCTCCGGTCACTTCCGGTTGACATTGTAATTTATTTTCTCTTTACAGTATGATTATACTTTATGGATATTTTGGCAAGATACTTTCATGACAGATAACATTATTGCTTTGCATGTTTACCTTTGACCTCATTTTGCTGGACATATTGTAATAAACAGTTTTCGTTTTAATTGTTTCTTTGTATCTTGAATGATTTTTGCGAAACAAACCTCAAATCAGAACTATGAAAACAGATTTTAGACCAAATGTAAAAAAAAATTAATATTCCAATTACTTTGTACCCCAAATGTAAACCTTGAAAATTCACATTTTGTTCAATAAATTTGATCGGCTATCATTTACAGTATTTGCCCCATAAGAAGTTGTAAAGTCAAAGGTCAAGTTCAAGTGTGACTTTTGACTTTGACATCAATTTCAGGTAAGGTCTTCTCATAATCAATCGTACAGGTCACAGGTCTCTTCATCTTATCTTTTGTGAGTAACAGAAACTTAAAATCTTTCAAAAAGCAATAACTCGAACAAAGAGTTGTCGAATACTTTCGACACAAAGTAACAAAGTTGCGTCTTGTCAAGACGAACATTTTCCTTATTACATTTGATTAGCTATTTGTTAAGTGTTAGGTCAAATGTTAAGTCAATTTTTCAAAGTACAGTAACTCGTACAAAGAATGTATTCGAATCGTTTTGACCGAATGTAACAAAGTTGCGTTTTGTCAATACGGACAGTTTTTCTCAATACATTTTATAAGCTATCTTTGAAGGTGTAAGGTTAAAATTCAAGGTCATTGGTGATAATTGAGTTTGACATTTTTTTATGCAACATATGTCATCTAAATCAATGGTGAAGGCATTAAAAACGGGAAAGACCTTAATAAGAAGGTCTTCCACTGTGGTTCAAGACCTTTATAAAAAATACATTAATAGATATAAATATATTAAAGAAAACTATGCCAGTTTAATTAATGTTTGCTGATAATCCGCACCCATGACGAATGAAGACATGGATGTAGCGTTGCTCGATAATAAGCAAAGAATTCCGCTCAAACCGGTGCTAGAGGCCGTCTTAAACTTACTATGAGGTATGAGCAAAGCTCATTGTTGAAGGCTTCGTGGTGACTTCAAGATGAAGAACAACAATAAAAGCGTTGTTCCTTTACTTGTTTTCACAATATTTTTGTAGAGACTTTGTCTCATGTGCATTTACTCCATATCCTTTCATTTACCATTAACCAATGACAAAGTAATATTAATCAATTAAAAATGAAAAAAACATAAATGACAAAGTAATAGCAATAGAAAAAAAACCATAAAGTCTAGATAACGGCATATTCTGTATCTGATACAAAATTTATACAAATAATTTACTACATTTAACATTTAACACAAGGGCCAATTTCTGTAATCGATGCAAAACGGAACTTTCGAGCAAAGAAATGTTTTTAATTAAAGGCAAAAATGAGTGCTTCGAATACCAGTAAGGGGGGGATGACGAGATCCCTGAATTATTGAATAAATTCTTACCTCATTAAAGACTATCTATTAACTTGAAGTTAACATATAATTTTTTCGATTTTTTTATTTTCAAAATGTTACCTGATTTAAAAAAAATGGAAACGGATACAAATGTCTCTGGTTAAAACAGTATCATATAATTTTAGAGGCGTATAATAAAATCTATTGATAACATTGTGCATTCTGTTTTGAGTAATTCCATTTAAGTCAGAAATCCGAACATATATAGGATTTTCAGGAACTAACATTTAAGCTATTCTTGAAAATGTCCTCTCGATACAATTTTAGACGAATTAAATACAGTCACTAGCAAATATGTATTGATCTTTTTTGGCCATATTGACCTTATCATCATCTTGACATGCTCAACACAATTTTGTTAAGACAATGTAAGATTTTAAGAAGTTGTCAAGATATTTGATTTCAAGGACGATTAAGACGTGTTAAGATAAGTTAGGAATAAATAAGATCTACTTGTTAATTGGGTTCAGAGACGATCAAGACGAATTAAGTTTGTAAAGATCAAACAAGAACCCAATTTGAACCGTGTTTGATCTGGACAAACCTAACACAGTTTTATCGCCATTGAATGGAGTTATCGTGTTTGATCTTGATAAACTGAATAGGTCTTGATCGTCCTTGGAAGCAATTATCTTGAAATATAACTGAATATCTTACACAATCTTAACAAAATTGTGTTAAGCTTTTTCAAGATCGTGATAAGATCAAAATGGCCAAACAAGATCATAACATATTTGCTAGTGATTCTTATATTATTTAGAAACCCTTCATGCTTTCCGTAGCATCATCTTACGTCACAATTTCCCATACTTGCAAGTCAAGGCAGTATTGAGTTATTCTACTAGCAAAAATTTTAGCGAAATGTCTATGGAAAATATGTTTGAGAATAGCATGCATTTCTTCAAAAACAGAATGCACTCTGCTTAACTTTACAAAATCAAATTGCTGAACTTGGCTCATTCGAAAGAGCGTTTAATGATCTTTCATTTTGTCTCCAAATTTATGCTATCGTTTCTGAGTGCAACAATCTCAGACCAAAGGGTCTGTATAGACCGAAATGAGTACATTTTTAATGATCGAAATTTTCTTTTCCATATCAATTCAACGCTTCCTTTCCCACTGACAAAGTTACCAGTGACCAACAAAATAAATTAATAATAAACCTAACAGCAAGAAACCTTAAAAACTTAATAATGGAAAACAATTGAATTAGAAACTCTCCTTTTCTGTTATCTTACAATATTTTGACAAAATTAACTTAACATTTAAATACTTTCACGTACTGTGTAAAGGTCAAAAGTATGCAATCTGTCACTATTAATCACAAAAAACCACCAGCAAATACATTTGAGATCAATTTTGTCAAAACCTTCGAGTGTCAAACTTCGCATTTTGTTTTAAGAAAGTACATTTCAGTCTCAAATTCTTGAAAGTATACTCTCGACACAATTTTTAACAAATTTAATGTTTGTTTTGCAGAAACTCTTAATACCACAAGTAGCATCATCTTACGGGACAATTGTCCATATTTGGACAGAAACTGTAGTTTTGCATTATTCTACTCGCTTAAATTTTAGCGGAATGTTGAAAGACTCATGGTTGTGAATAAAATGAATTCTCAAAAAAAAAAAAAAAAAAAAAAAAAAAGAATGAACTCTGTTTTGTATCTCTAATAACTTGTTAATTTGTCATCTATTACGTCTGAATTAATTATTATTGCAGTGTACATTTGTATTTCTGTTTGTAGTGTTGTGGTTTGGGAGGTGTCGAATTATTTTTCAATATACAACTGTTAAAAAAGAAAGGAAATGGGGTAAATGGCAAGGAAACAAAATCTCATCTCCAGGTTTAAACGACCCAAAAACATAGCATCTAGGGATCACCGCACGGTCTTCAACACAGTGAGGAACCTCACACCATATAGCAAGCCCTAAATGGCCCAAAAAAGTAAAGAAGTGAATAAATCAATGGAAATAAACCACATCAAATAATCCGAATACCAAGAAAATAAAATTTTATATAAAAAGACAAGGACAAGCCAATGACCAACATGTTCCTGACTTTGGACAGGCGCAACAATTGCGTCGGGGTTAAACTCAATTTCTTGGATCCAAATCCCCCCTATGTGTGGTAAATGGCTAAAAAATAAATACAAAAACAGACTCACAGTAAAACTCAAATTAGAAAAAAGTCCAACTTATCAAGACGAGTACCTTTACAATGAAATATATAAAACAATACACACGGGTACTGTCCAGTCAAATGCTCGCACTCACTGACAGCTAGTCAAGGACATAATTTCCGTTGACTATGATATCAAGCCTTTAAACATATGAAACTTCAATTGGAATACTTCTAAATCGATTTCGTATAACACCATCATCAATTATGAAGAAAGAACGTGATACTGTGAAATGCCAAATACTGTTAATATGAAAAAAAAATGTTTTAATTTAGTTACGGTGTAAAGCATTGAGCAGCTGATCAATATAATGGCCAATAAAAACCAGAAGTAAAGATTAAACAAAATGCTGTATTTTTATCCTTTATGAATAAGTTTGTTCAACGGATCAATAAGTTTGGAAGGACAATATTTGAATTTATGCGCTTGTAAATGATATTGCCATAGAAGTTTGGATGTGAAATGCCCTGCTGTATAAGAGCCCTTTACGAAGAACTTTGTACAGTTGCAAGTGCAGGAAGATCACAAATTTTTTAATAAAAAGGTTTTTTTTTTCAGTTTTCCGTTATATTTCATCTACCATTTCGAACTTAAACATCAGCAATTTGTAGTGTAATCCTCGAAGTATTTGTCGATCAATTTTTATTAGTATCTAAATGATACTGTTGTAACGGATGTTAATAAAAACAATTTTGGGTAAAAACTGTTTTTAAGGGTTAAACATGTGAAAAGGTTACATAATTATTTTCTCATTGAAAAGTGGATAAACAACATTAATATATTTTAAAAACAAAATACAATATCATATATTTGATAACGATTACTTGTATTCAACTACAATACATTCTGAATACGAGAGCTATCGTTCTTATTATGTTTCGGTATGTTGGCATTGACAGGGTGCAACTAATTTAAAAAAAAAGATGGGTTACTAAACAGATATCGGGACAGGCATGGAATAAAAAGCCAGGACAGAAGTTCCACATAAATAGATCAGGGATAAAAATTTTGATCGAGCCCCCCCCCAAAAAAAAACAAAAAAAAACAAACAAACAAAAAACAGGAAAAAAGAAAAACTAGGTTGCTCCCTTACGTTCCATTGTTTGTAAACGTTCCATGTGAACCTCAATAATTATGCTAGCACTCACAAATTCACTTGCTAAATTTAAAATTAAATTAATTTTTAAAGTATATGGCAAAAATACCTGTGACTGTTCTGTTTCCTTTCAAAACATCTGCAATTACAATATATTATACGCATTAAAATAAAATCTAAATGCACTGAATCTGTCAACGGACTGTGTCACTTACTTTGGAAATGGCTGAGATATACAGAAAAATGGAACCCAAAGTTAAATGGGNTCATTTTCAAGTTAGCAAATAAATATTGATGTTATATGATCCAGATTAGGTTCACATATGTATCTGCATGGCAACTATTTCGGATGGGTGCAGATCTAATGTCTATCATGGGGACCTAAGCCATGAGCTAGAATAGCATACCGTTCACCCCCTCCCACGTACGAATGAGACCATTTTAATTCAACCATTTAATATATATATATATATATATATATATATATATAACGTCTAAAGACAACGACAAACTTGGAAATCGTATTCAATCCTCAGGATAAGCATGTAAATATGCTTATACAGGTCTTGAAAAATAAATTAAATGAGTCTGAAATCAATGACCAACCGAGTTAGAATTTCAGGAAATGATATTATCGAGAACATCTTTCCCCTGAGGAAAACTTAAAGACAATTTCAGTTAACTCGAATTATTTTCATTTAAAATATTGATTATATAGTGTTTAACAGTCGCAATGTCAATTTTCTCGGTCTTTTTTGGTCTTCCAGCATATTTCATTGTGTTTATGAATCTTTTTTTTTTCTTATCAGACCTACAACTACCAGATTTCCTTTGTTTAAGTCCTAGTGATGCTGATGAGGAATTTATTTTTGGAATGGCCATACAGCTCATTAAAATGAATTGCAGTTGGAGTTAGCATATGTATATGTTCATTTATTTCATGTCTGTTAGTAAAATAAGACGAAAAAGAAAAAAAAGTCTCATTTTTCTTTCTATGATCATATTATCCAAAACTACTGTTTATAAACCTATAAACCCTTACCCTACAAAATATATTAACAAGTTTTGCTTACTCTCTCAAACTTAAGACGTCAAGTTTCAAACTTACGACTGTAGTATTTATTTTTTACCATATATAAACTATATTACTTCAGTTTCAAAACACAAACTTGTTTTTTGTTTAAATCCATACAGAATGTATCATGTTAAATGATACATTGGATTTTTTTTTCTTTTTTTTTTTTTGTATAAAACGATGATTTTTCCAAAAATGGTTATTAACCGGTTCATTCATATATATTTGAGCTAAAAACAACTATGAAAGCTATAATAATATTGTGTAAGATAGTGGTTATATTTTTTGCCCGTACATCAACATTTTAGCATCTCCGAGCTACCCCTACTGCCTTCCAATTGCTGGAAGAACGACTACTGTTTTAAGGCATCTAGCATCAATTTCTCTATGAATTTAATATTTGAAAGATAATAAAAAAACTAACTGATAAAAAATCTAAATGGCACCAGGGTGCACAAGCCGAGTTGCAACTTCAAATATTATGTGACCAAGTTAATGTGAAGACCCGAATATTTCTAAAATTGTCTATTTTCTTTCCTACCTTATATCCAAAATTCTAAGAATTCAAGAAGGTCTATTTTTTAGTTTCATGTCTTGACATTACAATATATAAATCTGTTTCGGTCACTGTGAACTTCACTGACCTTGACCTTTGACCTTTGGATTTCTCAAAAATCAATAGGGTTCCTTCCCTCCTGGTATCCAAGTTTCATTTCAATTGGACGACACTTTTTGAGTTATCAACTAGAAACCAAATTTTTCTGAAATTTTCAGTCAATTTTGGTAACTATGACCTTGACCTTTGACATACTTTCTCCAAAATCGATAGGGTCCCTTCCCACTTAGTACCCAACATCATATCCAAGTTTCATTTCAATAGGATGTAAGTTTTTTGATTTATTATCCGGAAACCAAATTTTTCTGAAATTTTCAGTATATTTTTGGTCAGTGTGCCCTTGACCTTTGGCCTACTTTCTCCAAAAACAACAGGGTTCCTCCTTTCCTAGTATCAAACAGCATATCAAAATTTCATTTCAATAGAATGTAATCTTTTTGAGTTATTCGAAAACCGAATTTTTCTCAAATTTTTAGTCTATTTCCGGTTACCATCAACTTGACCTTTGACTCCTTTCTCCAAAATCAAAAGGGTACCTTCCATTTTTGTACTTAACGATATATGCAAGTTTCATTTCATAAGGATGTAAACTTGTTGAGTAATCATCCGGAAACCAATTTTTTCAAATCAAATTTCAATCTATTTTTCGGTCAGTGTGACCTTGACCTTTGACCTACTTTCTCCAAAATCAAAAGGGTTCCTTTTCTCATAGTACCCAACAATATATTTAGGTTTCCTTCTAATAAGATGTATACTTACAGAGCTATCATCCGGAAACCAAATTTTTCTCAAATTTTCAGTCTATTTCGGTCACCGTGATCTTTACCTTTAACATACTATCTCCAAAATCAATAGGTTTCCTTCCCTCCTGGAACCCAACATTATATCCAAGTTTCATTTCAATTGGTGTAGACTTTTTGAGTTATCATCAAGGAACCAAATTTTTCTGAAATTTTCAGTCTATTTTTTTTTGTAACTGTGACCTTTAACTTTGACATACTCTCTCCAAAATCCATAGGGTTCCTCTCCTATTAGTACTAAACATTATTTCAAATTTTTATTTCAATAGGATGTAAATTTTTTGATTTATCAACCGGAAACCGAATTTTTTCTGAAATTTTCAGTATATTTTCGGTCAGTGTGACCTTGACCTTTGACTTATTTACTCCAAAATCAATAGGGTTCCTCCCTTTCCAGTATCAAACAACATATCCAAATTTCATTTCAATAGAATGTAAACTTTTTGAAGTATCCGAAAACCAAATTTTTCTCAAATTTGCAGTCTAATTACGGTTACCATTACCTTGACTTTTGACGTCCTTCCTCCAAAATTAAAAGGGTTTCTCCCCTTATAAGACCTAACAATATATACAAGTTTCATTTCAAAAGGGTGTAATCTTTTTGAGTTATCATCCGGAAACCATTTTTTTTCAAATTTTCAGTCTATTTTCGGTCAGTGTGACCTTTAACTTTGACCTAATTTCTCCAAATTCATTAGGGTTCCTTCCTTTTTCGCATCCAACAACATATCGAAGTTTCATTTAAATTGGATGTAAACTTTTTTGAGTTATCATCCGGAAACCAAATTTTTCTCAAATTTTCAGTCTATTTTCGGTCACCGTGACCTTGACCATTTGACCTTCTTTCTCCAAAATCAATTGGTTTGGTTCCCTTATAGTACCCAAGAATATATTTATGTTTCGTTTCAATAAAATTTAAACTTACTGAGTTATCATCCGGAAACCAAATTTTTCTCAAATTTTCAGTCTATTTTCGGTCACCGTGACTTTGACCTTTACCATACTTTCTCTAAAATCAATAGGGTTCCTCCCCTCCTAGTACCTAACATTATATACAAGTTTCAATTCAAAAGGATGTAAACTGTTTGGTTTGTCATCCGGAAACCAATTTTTTCTGAAATTTTCAATATATTTTCGGTCAGTGTGACCTTGACCTTTGACCTACTTTCTCCAAAATCAAAAGGGTTCCTCCCCTTATGGTACCTAACAATATATACGAGTTTCATTTCAAAAGGATGTCAACTTGTTGAGTTATCATCCTGAAACCAAATTTTTCTCAAATTTTCAGTCTATTTTCGGTCACCGTGACCTTTACCTTTGACCTACTTTCTCCAAAATCTATAGGGTCCTTCCATCATAGTACCCAACAACATATTAGGTTTCGTTTAAAAAAATGTAAACTTACTAAGTAATCATCATATTTTTCTCAAATTTTCAGTCTATTTTCGGTCACCGGGACCTTTACCTTAAACATACTTTCTCCAAAATCAATAGGGTTTTTTCCCTGCTGGTACCCAACAATATATTAAAGTTTCATTTCAATTGGATGTAAACTTTTTGAGTTATCATTCGGAGACCAATGTTTGACGCTCGCTTGCCTGCACGCACGCACGCGCGCCCGCCCGCACGCACGCACGCACGGCCGCATCCACAACACCAAACCAATAGCCGAGTTCAACTTCGTTGCAACTCGGCTAAAAATGGTACTTATTGTATCACTGATTAATTATACGTATCATATAAATAACTTGGGTACCTAATAATTTAGTCAAGATCAGAAGTGATGTGACGTTTATAATGTAAACCTAGGCTGCACAATTTCTTTTTAGCATTTGCTGTTTCATCGGTCACTCTTCGATAGTTTCAGTGAATACTATTATCTCAGTGATAAAAAAGCATACCTTAAATTAAATTGTGTAAGATTATTGTTTGATTACAATTATCCCGTTATTTTTAGACCATCTTCATATAACATGTGTATAAGCCCAATTTCATATTTTGCGGAAAAGAGAGCAGAATGGTCATTTCAAAGGGAAACTCGTGGACGACTGAACATACGATAAAATTGAATTCAATTGTGGGTGAGTGTTTAAATAGTTGCAGAGAAAAAGCTGGATAAAGATCTATTAATCCGATTTAAATGTGTAGATCTTTTTGCTTGTGAAGCCAGATTTCACCCTAGTTGCAAAAAATAATAAATCAACGATCTGGAGAGATGAAATAGAAAAGACATTGAAATAATGTCCTTTATATGTTTAAAGAAACAATCATAGGTGGAGTTACCAATAGAATTACAGTTCTATTAAGTTAATTATTAAGAGTCACCTCTTAGCTGTAGTAAACAGAATTAAGTTAAAACTGAAAGAACTGGTGAGCAATATTTGTTTGCACCTGTCTACAAAGCTTCAAACAAAGTTGCCATCATTTGAAAAAAATACTATATCAATGTCCCACAAAACGAATTGTCCAAGTCAAGCAATTAAAACGTACAAATTGTGACCGTTTAATTTTAGCTTAGAGTAATTGATCTACTACCAATTTACTTGTTTAAAGCAGTTAGTGAATTATTTTTGGAGTGTAAAAATTTCCATTGAAGTTTTAAAAAATATAACCTATAAAAAGACCAGTTTTATCTATTGACAGTATGATTTTTCTACACATTATACAACCCTTCCGCATAAATTGATTAAATATAAATTGGGACAACTTATAAAACGGTCTTCCAAATGTTCTGGTCTTTAGTTTATTTGCTGAAACAAAAAGCATGGAATCTTCTCCAATATCACTTACAACAATCGTTGCTACAAGACATGTGATGATATGATTAAGGCACTGAATCTCTCGCTAGACAAACTTATGTTTGTTTTGGAACCACTGTTTACGAACAGTTAATAGGAATTCCCTGAGAACTAATTGTGCACCTCTCATTGCAGATCTTTTTTTCTATTCTGTTACGAACAGGACTTCATGAAAAAAACTCCAACATGGGACTGAACCAAACAGTAATAAACTTATAACAATTCTCAATGATAAAAGTAGGTACATTGAAGATGTCCTAACTATTGACAATTACCAGTTTTTAGATAATGTCGACATCAATCACCCACATGGAATGAAACTTAATAAAGCTAACAATGACTCTAAAAACTGTCCTTTTCTGGATCTAATTATCATCACTGACTCTGGACACATAAAAACTAAAATTTATGATAAAGGGATGATTTTGATTTCAAGGTATACAATTTGGTAGATTTACGCATCATAGTTGACAAATTCAACAATTCATAGGTGAATTTTGTAAAATTCTGCAATGATGAAAGTTCTCATTTTCACGAAAATCGGACAAAATATTTACCAGTAATTGGGTGTTAAGAATGCATAATGCACTTTGTGAAAGGAAAGTAAACATAACATACATAAGTATGTTTTGTTCTTAAATAAAAGCAGTCAAATGAGGCGGGTTTTCAGGTTTAATTTTGTTGGGGGGGGGTAAAATTTTTGGTATTTTTCGAGTCACTCCTTGTTTTTCTAAACAATGTTTTTAAGATAACTTATGTATCGATTAGAACAATAAATCGACATTTCTGGTATTCCAAATTGACGAATTACTAAATTATTTTGGATAATTTGAATGCCCATTTTTTTATAAATAAATTTCGGGTAAAACATTGAGTTTAAGTCGACAAATGGCTGTTAAAATACCAAATCATGACATAATTCAGTATTCTTCTGTAGTGGTTTTCATGCAAAATTATCATTTAATTGTTCAACACACGTTTTGCGTTTTGTGGTTATTTTTATTGAAATATAGACCCCAAAAAATGACAATAACTAAATACCGAAGTCACTGTGAATTTACCTTCTGCATGTGCGCATTTCGAGAACTTATGTCTCATCAGTGCAGATAAAATCTAAACGATTGGTAGACCATAAACTCAAAGATGTTTAGAGTTTAGATGTTTAGATGTTTAGATTTTAGATTAAATTTGTAGAGTAGAGTTACAAATAAGTTTGATGGATGCAGGAAGTTTTTGTTACTTCAAAAATGTTTTAATGCTATAAAAATTCCTAGTTGTAAACAAGTTATTATGTTTTTTTTTCTCGTTTCATAACCACTTTTCATGAATTTAAACCACCCATAGATAAAAAGAGGCAAAAGAAGGACAAAACTGTGTCGAAAACGTAAATATTCAAAGATCTGTTATATTTGTCTATTTAAAATATAAAAAATAGCGAAGTTGCATTAAAAACGGTAAATTTCGTTATTCTGTACACGTGTTCCAAGGAGTAACCTCTCATCAGCAGCATTAAAATCAAATAACGGGAAGCTATAATTCAAAAGCTACATCCAGTACTAAATACATCTACCGAGTGCAATACACGGAATGAAGCTGTATATTTAAGTGGTTAGAATTTCGTTGGGTGGGTCTGAAAAAGGGGCCTGTTTCAACTTTGCGTGCAGTTATGCTAATGTTAACATGTTTTGTTTTGGCTTTAGTTCATACATGGGTGTACACGAGGGGTTATTCCAGCCCATGGACTATATTGGTATGTTTCTTCGTTTTGTCCTCATTCAAATAAGACGACACTTGTCTATTTCAATGGTCGACATGCTGCGGTTGCATCTAACTGCGCTCGGCGTCTTTTAATTGGAATATGCTATAGAAGGTACGTGATAAGTTCACACAACCCGTTTTACTGTTTTGCACGTGTATCAAATATGCACATGTGCCAAGGTTTATTTTTTGTGTATTTTTACAAAATGTTTTGTACATTGTTAAACTTGGTCATGTTAGCTTGCTTCTCTTGTAACTTGCATGTGTTTCAACTTGTATCTTATTGTATTTTCCGGGGGCATCATATTTGTCTGCCAGACACAACACAATTCATACTCCATTTCAAACCTAGCGGGGGCATGTCATCCTCTTGTTTATTTTGCTTGTTTGTTTTTCTCTTTTTTATCATTAGATAATGATAATAACCAATTTAAAGCGTTTGAAACTAATGGGACTAAAACGGTATTTTGAAAACAATTTTCAGAGAATAGACCTGGGGTATTGGGAGATAACCCTGTTTTTCACTTTTATGGTACTTACATAAATAAATAGCACCATTGTGATAGGTATAATCAAAATTTAAAAAATTGTAATCTTTTTGCACAAATTTAATAAATATTCTTATGTTGTGTTAATCACAGCCCAACATCTAGTTATTTTATTACTAACAAACAATTTCTACCTTTTATGCAATCATATCTAAAATAATGAAAAATATATAAAACTCAGATTTCTTTCAAGGGAGTTAATTAAAAGCACAGATTCAGCAATTGTTTATTGAATCATGTCTACTTTATTCTTAATTTTGAAAAATTCGACGGTAAATTTTCTTAAATTTTAGCATATATTCACATAACCTAAATTCCTTTTTATTCTCAGTTTTTGGTGAAAATTAAACAACTCATTATTTTACAAGAACTGTTTAATACTTTTAAAAATTGGATAAACTTTTCAGTCTACATGTATCAAATCACCCATGTTTTTCAGTTCGAAAAAATTGAAATTTATTATTTTATTATATGCATACTTTTACATTTCTTTTACACTACAGAAATCTGAATTTTGTATTTGGGATAATTTTATATCAAACACAAATACAATTAGGGCCTATTTTATACACCAGAAAAAAGCCGTGAACGGATCAAATAATATGAGGAAACATGCTATCTTTGATAACTACTGGAAACAAAAAGGAACGGTAAAAATATTTTAAAAAATTGTTAAAATTCATATGTAAACCATATATTTTAAATACCGCAAAAATTTTAAAAAGTGGAAATTTTTTAGCCTACCCAGGTCTATAAAAGATATATTTTGACCACATTCTTTTTATCTCGGCTTTCATTCGTATCCTTTAGATTTTGCTTTTTCGCAGTTTTGAAGGTACCAAAACACGGCACATGGATTCCGGAAATGGCCTGAATATTTTATTGCAAATAGTTTGCGCATTGTGCTAATTTAAAGGATTATGTCTAAAATGTGTATTTGACTCTCTGACTTTCTTGGTACGATGAATAACAAATACAAAGAAGTGAAATGACATTCACCAAATTCTAAAAGTATGAAGAGAATCACAATTCCACTGACTGTCGAGTGAAAGAAATGGAAGATATCTGACTGATCGATTTTAAACTCATTTTCATCGGATGAAAAAGGTGGCGGTGAGGTTAATCAGTATTACCAGTACTCGTTTAAGGCTTACTTGACGGAATAAGCATCATATATGTAAAATCGGGATTATTCAGTTGTTAAGTGACTTAGGCGTCAATCAAATTAACATAAATATGTTGATATAAAATACTTTCATACAATATGTAAAAAGAAAATCATTCTTAAAGAGACAGAATATATAATATTTTACATAACATAGTCTAATTTCCGTTCCAAATTGAAAAGCTAAATAGTGAACTTACTGTTGCCCTTCTGTATCATACATGCAGCTTGTCTAGTAACTATTCCGGATAATAACATCTTTGACCCTTTTTATTTCTTCATTTTTTTCAATCTTATTATGTATTTTTAATCAATTTGGGTTTAAATAATTCGTCAAAAGATTTATTAGAAACACTACGTTCAAATAAAAATGCCACTGTGCCAATTTTATAACTTTTCGTTTCGAGAAACCTTCATCCTTGTCCTTCTATTAACGAAATTACTCCTACATCCGAAAGGTCCTGTGTTCCTGTGATAAAGAAGTTTTCACATTACGTCATAATGTGTGTTTTCGTATCACGCTATAAACATTTGACATGATAATGTTTATCTGTTCACGAAATGTATTTTGACACCATGTAGGAAAGTTTGACATGAAGTAATGAAACTTTTCATCGAATGATTTTTTTTTCATATCACGTACATGTGACAAAACAACCACAATCAACCTAGTTAAATTAAGTTTTAACATCACGTAATGTACTTTTTACACCATGTTAAGAAGAAACTATATCAAGTCATGAAGTGTGCATATGATTTTATGAAGTATTAGTTCAGTGACTTAATTGTTATAATCATGTTATGAAATATTCGTATTATATAACAAAGCATTCATATCATATTATATAGTATTCATATCATGTAATGAAGTATTTGTTCAATGACTTAAGTTTTTATTATCATGTAATAAAGTAGTCATATCATGTAATACAGTATTCATATCATATATTGTAGTAATTGTATCCTGTAATCAAGTATTCGTATCATGTAATGAAGTATTCAGAACATGTATTAAGATATTCATATCATATTATAAGTACTCATATCATGCAATAAAGTATGCAAATTATGTAAAAAAGTATTCATATCATATAATAAAGTATTTATATCATATAATAAAGTATTAATATAACGTGTTTTCACATCAGATCATAACGTTTTTTGGATAAATAATGGTGCATTCACATCAAGTAAAAGCAGCTTGGCATAATGTGAGGAAATTTTGCATCATGTCAAAGTAGTTTCTTTTTGTTTGGTTATAATAATTCAAGTTCTTTCAGAGTAATGATCTGTGAATATGTCGGTGGACTTGTCGGGAACATGTTTGTAGGGGAGCAACAAACGGAATATTTTGACCATGTTTGGATCCAACTTGCTTTGCAGTTTCAGATGAGAAGATATTTGAATGCTTTCACATAGGGTCTTATGTAAATAACAAAATACCAAAGTAACTGATCATTCATTTTCTGCATGTGCGCATTTCGACAACTTATGTCTCATCAGTGCAGATTAAAAACAAAACATTACAGAGCTATGCATAAGGGAGACACTGCTTTTTTTTACATAATTTTGCAAAATTTTGATATTGTAAGTTTCCACTAACATTGGTTTTTGGGTCAGCACCGAAGTACTGACTACTGGGTTAGTGAATATCCTCGGGGACTAACAAACCAAAAGAAAAGGCATCGACCCAGTGGTAATAAATAACAGAATACGGACGTGACTGATAATTCATTAACTGCAGATGTACATTTCGTCAATTTATGTCTCATCGGTGCAGATCAAACCACAACATTTGGAAGTCCATTAACCAAAAATATGTTAAAGCTGATAGCGAACAAATAACCAAAAGGCTCTAAATAACAAAAAAGATCTTAATCTATGTTCCCAATAACGGCAATCTTGGATGAGATGTGAACGTTTGCCAATTATATACTATTGTTACCAATTTAGGGTCAAATTTGAAACTAAGTTCCCCGCTGGCGGCTATTTTAGCCGAGGTGAAGACTTGCCAGACACATTCTTTAAATTGATCACGAAAGGACTGGTGTGACTAAAATTTGTTCTGATTGGCTTAGTTGTTTAGAGGAGAAGATCTTTAAATGAAAAGTTTCAGACGGAAGGACATCGAACGCTAAGGGATGGCAAAAGCTCACACTGGCTGCAGCCAGGTGAGGAGCTAAAAGACCGTTTTTAGATGCATGTAAGTATATCTAGAAGAAAAGAAAATCAAAAGAATAATCAATTATGATAACCTTTAATATGAGAAGCAAATGATCTGCAGACTTCGTTTTCTGGCGAGTCGAATGGTAATTTATAACATACCATTCTGTGCATAGTTTACGTGATATTTACACTATCAGCCAAGTTCAAATCGATTAGTTCATTATCAAAATCGTAACTATTACAATAGATACCACTCCCGATCAAGTTATTATCAATATACATTGTATTAAAATCAATATTGTTTATTAATAAAGACTTTTTCAACAGTTGTATAGAGTTTTTCGACTTTGATCACGATCTCATCGATTCGCACTCGGCCGATAGTGATTTAATAAAATTTGTATTCAATTGTCCCATAGTTGTGCGCGAAATGCCTTCATCGTTTTTGTCAATTTTTATATAGCCGTAGGCAAAAAAGAAATTATGTTGGTATCAGCACAGTTGCTTGAGGACATTCAGTTGGAAAGTAGACAAATTTGCAAAAAATAAAATACAATTCATAAGGGCGAATCGTCTGATTGTTATAAATGTTTAAAACAGAAAAGATTGAAAGAATATTTGTTCAGGACTTGAGCAACTGATAAACAAATTGCTTTTTGATTTTATGTAGACTATTGACAGCAACTTGATAATCTTTTGAATTTGAGTCGAATATTAATTATCTGTAAAAAATGTATAATTCGGCGATAACATAAAGATTTTAACCAATTCTGTCATCTTTTTCTTGACGCAAACATACAATTGGTATTACCTGATAATATTGTCGGTCTTGCTTTAATTATGGACACCACCAAAGGTTAGTGTCCTATTTAAGAGTAATTTTGGTGATAGTGTTATCCTTACATGGACAGGGTCCCTTAAAGAAAACTACTTGAATCATATTTTCAAAAGATATGGATATCATTTTCAGAGCTTCTAAAAATTCCTGGAAATTCAGCTGAAATTGCCTTAAGGATGCTCGCTGGGAGATTTTGAAATAACACAGTTTTTTGTTTAAATTAAAATAGCAGTAATTTTACCCCCCAAAAAATCATAGGTTACAAATGCAATTTTTGGGACACAAGTGTTTCAAAAAATGTCGGGAAATTTTACTTCTTTGCATTTTTCAAAGGTTAAATTTGAGCAATGTTCACCAAATATTGAATGTGATAAAATTACATCAAATGAATAAACCTTTGTCAGAATGCTCTTTGAGATGAATAAAATGAAATTGTGGAATACCAGGGGGTCAATAGGCAAAATCTTATTAAGCTTTTGAAAGGGATAAAACCAGAGTAGTCGGAAAATCTGACAGAAATACATAGAAATTGCCATCAAACATCCATAAGTACAAGCAAACACAACATTTCATCATTTTTTCGGTAAATATTTCATTATAAGGCGTTGTATTCAGAATGGACCATAGTCAACCAAAACAAAACAGCAAAGAATCACAAAAACGAATTTAAGTTTAATTCCATTAATTTGTATCAATGATATATGTATACGTACAATGACAAATTATTTCATCTTCTCCGTTTAGACAATCTTTAATTCCATCACATACTCTAAACAATGGCACACATCTTACTGGACTTGGTTGGGAACAACTCACCATTCCATATCCACATTCATCCGCTAAACGCAGAGATAAAACAAATAACCCTATAAGTGGTTGTTTTTGCGAGGGATTAAATTCTGCCTTATTAGCGATTAGTCTGATATGAAAATTACAAACCGGAATTTATATAAGACACTAGTAATTTCCCGTTGTTAATCAACGGGAATTTGGAACCCAAACACGAACAACTGGATATCGCAAAAAATAATGAAATTAATATTCAGTTCGTTCTGAATAAAGCAAATCTGAATAAAGCAATCAGGATTGGATCGGACAAATCCGCTGTCCAGGATCGAAAGTGGACATTTCAAGAGGAATATAATGACAGTGAAGTCATCAACATAAGAACCGCAATAATGTTTCATGACCTTTCATATAAGTTTCAATTAAAACACCCTTTATCCATAAATATTTGTTTGAGTTAGAATTATAATCATAAATGCAACATTTGTAAAAAATAATATAATTCAAATGTAACATAATTTCTTAATAAGACTTGCACCCAGTTTTTATCATGTTACTATTTCCGTGTAAATCTCATTAATTGAATATTTTCATTATTTTATAGTATAATTTTTAGTGCGAATCCTTGTAATATTCGTAAAGACAAATGTTAAATTGTTTTTTGTTTACATCACTTTTTAAACAAAGGGAGTTAATAATGCTAACTATTATAATATACAAATCGGCCTTCGGACACCTATCCGGCATATTAATTACTTGGTTAATTGCTAATTAAGAAAACAAACAGATTTGGACTGATGAAATTTTCAATCTACACCACAGTCTCACACTAATCATACATAATTTTTGATTAATTGATTTGTTGTCGAGTCCCCATGCCGTCTAGAAAATCGGACTTCGTTTTTTTAGTAGTATAGATTATACAGCAAATAATAAGCAATTGCAAATATTTCAGTTCAACGAAAATAAAATCAAACAATGCCGAATGAAATCGCAAAATTTGCAACCTGCGGATTTAACTTATAGGTTATGTAAGTCTTCAAACATATATTGAATCTGTTAAATCAAAGCTTAACCCCTCCTGGTTAAATAGAGTTTTGCGAGTTTGAATTCTTTAATAAGAGGGTATAACCCCCTTTTTGACTCAAAATTTTGATCTTTTTGTGGAAAGGCGTACTTTGGACTTGGCCACTTGAGTCCATGGACTTCACGGGCTCAAAAGTAAAAGCATTTTGTACTTGTATTTCGAATTTCAAAAAAAATAAAAATAAAAAAATAAGAGATTGAGATTCCGGACTTCTACTTCTAGGTGTACTCTGGGCTTAAGGGAGTAGGGAGTTAAACCCTCTAGTAAGGTGTCCTACAATTGTTTTAACATATCTGCAGAGTTGGAAGCTCCAAGCTATCTTTGCGGGTTTTTGTCGGTGATAGCGATTGAGGTAACATGCCAATCTGTAAAACTGTATTAAAAGTAACCGAAATATTTCAAATAAAGAAATATTTGATTGCAGTTCAAAAACAAAATTGTACATATTGGTACATAAATCTGTATTATATGTAGGTATCGAAAGAGATCACTGTCGAAAGTATTTTTATATTCTCCAAAATCAACAATTTCTTAGAAAGTTACACGCGGATTGAGGGCATGGCGTGAGGAGTGTGCGCCCCCTCCCTAAAAACGGAAAAAATATTCTAAGGGTAAAATCGGGAGATTTACCAAAACATTGTCTAAAATTATACGATTTGTTTAAATTGCAACACCTTCTTCTAAATGCTGGATCCATCCATGTTATCAGCTCTGTTTTTACCTCTTTTTCAAGCTTCATGATGTCTTGGGCCAGGTAGGCCAAGTGGTTTTAATGTAGTTCTACTACCTGTACAGCTACTATTGTCTGTCAATACTGCGGTGTGAGTTCATTCCCCACTTCGTACATTACAAAAAGGTGCACTCGACTTACAATCGTAAGTGATAAGGTATGTCAATTACTTGCCCAAGGTCGTTGGTTTTCTCCGAGTACTATGGCTTCTTCCACCACTAAAGCTGACCGTCATGAGATAGCTGGAATATTGCTGAAAGTGGCGCTAAATTCCATATCAATCAATCAATCATGATGTCTGTTATATGTGCTTCATTAGTACATTAGTTTTGTTTAAATCCTGATATATCTATATTTCTGCCGGAAGTGACCTATGGTAAAAAGTATCTTTTTGATTCCATGTTAAATAACATTCAAACTGGCATATCAAAATATTCAAGAAAACGAGAATTTGATGCCATAGGATTGACCATATCCGAGTTCTGGTATCTAGATTAACTATTTGTTATTTGTCAGCTCTACGTCACAGTCATGTTCACGCCACAATCATGTCGGCAATGTGACCGATGTTGTGTTTCAAAAACATTATTTCATGACGTTTAAGACTCTAAGACTTGACGTTTTCTATACTGAGGCCTGTTGAAAAGTCGTAAAAGCTTATGCTTGTCTGGTACCCTGACTCTTTGCAGAGCATCGTGGAATTTCCATGTCAGAGTACCAGTCTAATTCTTATACCAGAGAATGTTTATGGTCTACTGAACAATATCTTAAACGTACGAGTACTTACAGCAATACCTGTTGTTTTCGTTGCTATTGCAGGTCAAATATCTATAGAAGCAGAAATGAATTGTTTCCAAACATTGGTTGTCCAAACACTGGAACTCGTGTTGTTTACAAATGTGACCTATACAACATCAAAAAGAGTTTCTAATGTATGTAAAATATTATGTTTCAACTTCAGCTGTTGTGAATAACATGTCATGCAAATAACATTAATAACAAATTATGGAAGTTTTCTGTAAATTTAGTTTAATAATATGATCATTTCGACAACTTATGTTTCTTTAGTGCAGATCAAGTCTTAACATTTGGAGGAACAACTATCAAAACTTTTTCAAATATAATATAGAACAAATCACCTGAAAGATTCAAAGGAAAAGCCAAAATAATCTAAGGACAGAGCTATACAGGAGGGGGATAGTCCTTAGATTAAAGTAAAATTTTCAAGAAATTGGATATTAAAAAAAAATAAAATCGGTTTTCTTGTTAGCACTAATCGTACTGACCACCATACCCACAGGAACTAACAGTCCATCAGCAAAAACATCGGCCCAGTGGTAATAAATAACAAAATACCGACGTTACCGTTAACTAAATTTCTGCATATGATTAACTTTTATAGAGAACAAATAGCTAAAAAAAGATATGAATGAATTGCCAAAATAAGCTAAGAACAGAGCTAGGCAAGAGGGAGATAGTCCTTAGATTTAAGAAAAAGGTAGAAAAGTTTTCCAAAAAAAAGGTCGGATTCGGGTCGTATTTAGAATCTCACTATCTATATACCACATATATACCATATATATGTGGTATATATTTATTTCAATAAATCAAGAATCCAGTCTCTCCGTTTCACTGGTATATCAGGTGATCATTTTAGCCTTCAATTACACGAGAGTTCCTATCTCGAAAGTCCCAGATTTGCATCAATTTACATTTCAGTTAACCTATCATATACTAGTAAGTATTAATGTTTACCCCATGCTGAAAATGTAGCGACAATGGCAAGGCTTTTCTTTTTTTTTTGTTTTTTTTTCTCTGCTTATTGTTTCATTACAGCATTTACAGCGTCAAACTAGGACAGTGATATGTCTAAAAAAACAATACTTTTAAATAGTGTAGTTCCTTAACGTGCAACAGTTCTGCATATTATATTAAGCTACAAAGATCCTGCATTTTTTATGGTATTAATAAAAAAAAATTTTTCTCTCAGATTTTGATAAATAAGATCAAAAGTATTCATTGTATAACAGGATAAAATTAAGATAATAAATAATTATACCCCCTCCCGCAAATGAAGTTTTTGAGTATATTGGAATCACATTGTCTGTCCGTCAGTCCCCTTTCTTGTCTGGAGCAGAACTTTTGAAACCGTAGCACCTTGGATTATCAAACTTGGTATGTATATGCATCATGGGAAGGCAATGTGTAGCATACAAAATTAAGGTAACTGTGACCTTGACTTTGACCTTATGCTTTTATAATAGTAAAACCATGTGCATTTCGTGTCAGGAACAGTACTTTTATACTGTAGCACCTAGGATTATCAAACTTAGTGTGTAGATGCATCATGTGAAGGGGATGTGTCGCATACCAAATTTTGTTTGCTGTTCCTACATAAACCTATGTATGTAAAAATTATAAAAGAATAATCATACACACATTCTATCAATGAATTTGACAGGTCTTTTTTTACAATCCAAAAAAGAGGATTGGTGTTTTTAACTGGGCTAAATCAAAAAAATATGTCTATCATTTGTTTTCAAGAAACCCATAGAACAGAAGATGTTGTTAATAAATGGAAAGACGAATTTCAGTCATGGTGAAAGCAAAAGTAAAGGTATATGTGTTTTATCCGAAAGTGGGTATGATTTTGAGGTTCATGATTAAATTTTGGATCTAAATGGACGTTATATTGTTACATATCTTACATTGTATGACCAGTGATTTAACACTACTATGTTTGTAAGGCTATAATACTGATGAATTAGACTTTTTAATTTATGAATTAAAAGAAACACTTGTGTTGTTGGACCCATGGAGGACATGTTATCATAATGATAAGAAGATTACAAAAACAAGTGTCGAATGACTATTTCCATGTATCTGAGGATCTCTTTGCTCTCAAAAACAATATACCAGGGTTTACAGAACAGATCGCCCGGGAATTGTTTTTGGTTTTTCTGCTAGTCTTTCAAAGCTTGACAGAGGGTAGTGGAAATTTAATTCACAGTTATAACGTGATTATGATTATGTAGAATTGGTTAAAAGATCTATCAACAATGTTTTATTAGAATGTTATGTCAGTGGGGATAGAGAAAAAAATGTTGGATATACAGGTCTCTTGTAATGACCAAACATTTTTTTGAAATATTAAAAATGAAGATAAGAAGTGAACCAATATCTAGTATTAAAAAAAATCAAGTAAGGAAAAAGAGAGATTCAGTAAACTAGATTTGAGATATAAATGATTTAGAGAACATTTTAAATTCAAATCAAAATGGAGAAGTATAGACGTCACTGAATAAATAAAAATGAGAATTAGAAAGTAGAAGACAGTCCATTCAGGCCCTTTTCTAATTTGTTTTTGCCAATTTATCATTGGAACACCAATTCCATGGATCCACCAATACATGTTTAAATTACAATATTATCATGTATGTAACAGGGAAATTGTCATATGAAGAACAGATAAAGTTGTGAAGATTTTAGTCCTTATCAAAGTTTAATTGTGGTCATTATTTCAGTATTGTTTATGTTCCAGACCATACACGTATTTGGACTGTACGCGTACGGTCCGACCATATACGTATACTCATACTGTCTGGATCGAGCCAGACCACTTTGGTATAATGATCATTTTATCTGCACTGAAGAGACATAAGTTGTCGAAATGCGCATATGCAGAAAGTAAATTCACAGTAACTTCGGTATTTAGTTATTTGTGTACTCAAGAAATTCTTTAATTTCGAATGTGTTTTAATAGTAAATTTATTTCGCATCTGTACAATAAGAAAACAATAAAAATCGGTTGTCAGGATTTAAAAAATAATTTTAAATTAATAAGGGAAAGTTCCAAACTTAGCATATTATGAAATTACGGTACTGGGCGGTGTTACTGCGACATAAAACAATTGATTTTTTCTTTATATTTACACCTTTTGTTTTGACATGTTACCTCACATTTACATCGTTTTCTGTAAGGAGTAATACTGACCATTTCAGAAATTTCTACGTTTGATTTTGATGTCTTTTTATCATATTTTGGCATATCTATGTTTTGATGAGTTATCTGTGGTACGTCTGTAGTCGACAGTTTGTCTATGGTGTTTGTTTGTTGTGATAAAACGTAGTTTAAAAAAAGTCGTCAAAAGCCATAAGTTCTGGTCTATATTCAGTAAATAATCCAAATATGACTTTGTTAGAACATGACATTTTAACAATCTACGGTACCAAGTCCGGCTATCCCGAGTTCCCTATCGTTATGTATGTTTGTCTCTTGTTTTCATTATTGTTTTACTAGTGCAGCTCGCTTGAAATTGTGGCATGTTATTGTAGTTCCCGGCCATTGTAGGTGTTTACTGTTATCCTGTTTTGTAATCTAAACCGAGTATTTAAATAAAAAAAGGAGTTCTGGGTGAGCTGAAATCAAATATAAAGGGAATTCACATCTTTGCTTTTGTTCAATTAGATATAAATTATATAATTGATATTTGCATTATATTACCCGATCGTACGCGTGAGAACCGCCCATATGCGTACGATCCGATTATATACGTATTTTGGAAAAATACACGCATGGTCCGTGACTTTTATTTTTGGAATCAAAATTTCTTTTAGTTCCTTTCTTTAAGCAGTGTTAATGTTACCTTTGAGCTGCCAGGTAGAAAACAATGAAGTTTGTTTCGTACTTAAGGGCATTAGTATACATGTACATGTATAACAATTTGATTTTGTAAGCTTAAATGCAATAAAATAATCCAATATATATGTACAGAATCCATAACAAGAATTCAAAATAAAGGGGTATGGAGTGATTGTGCAATGACAATCTTAAATCAAACACACTTAGAAAATACTATAACAAGAAGAACAAGACTTTACAATGCCTATTTTTTTTTAAAAAGAACAAATAAAATAAATATTGCAATTTCTTATCAATACTTATTTAAGAATTCAATGTAATCATGATTACTCTTCAATGTAGTCATTAATATAATTTAATCATGCTAAATATGCCGTAATCATCAATTTAATTTATCAATACATTTGGGAAAGTAATTGTAGTTTAATAAAATTTTATGAAAGTATTCTTACCCATCTATGCCCAACAAAAATTGGCGTGTGAAGATGAACCATTATTTGAGCATGGTGTTGGATTCTGTGAGGATGAAAAATTGCTATGTGAGGGTAAATTATTTTTCAATGAATGTGGGACTGCATTAAAGCAGATGGAAAATGGTAAATCCCCTGGTTCAGATGGCTTTACTGTGGATTTTTTTATAAATTCTTCTAGAGAGATATTGGATATTTTCTTTTTCGATATTTAAAGTTTGGTTATGAATTTGGTTGTTTGTCAGAGGTTCAGCGTCAGAGTATCATAACACATATACCAAAAGAAGGAAAAGGCAGGCGACATACAGGAAACTGGCGTCCTATTAGTTTATTAAATACGGATCCCGTTTCCCTATAGTATCATAAACATGCGAATAAAACCCAATACAGGTAGACTACTAACTCAATGACAACTATCTTGGAACAGAAAAAGCATATGGCAAAACGTAATTTTGAAAGAAGGGTCAAAGAGTGTTCGCCGCTTAACTGCCGGCTAGGCTCAAGGAATCTAGTCTGCTGGTAAAACACTGTTGCACTACGGAAGAAATATCAAACTCAAAACTCCCCGAAGGGTTCGGAAAAGAGTCTTCATGTATTTCAGTAGACATCAGCAGTATCAGTGAGAGGCCAGTATATATGTTAAGTCTTCAGGTCACTGGAATCCAAAGCCAATTTAACGGATTTGTTCAGAATATCTCGTCGATATCCACTATTACGTAAAGAATGTAAGTAACGTCCCAGTTTTTCTGGATTATGTATCAGTTTTTGACATTTTTTAACAACATTTCCATAAAATCGAGGATGAGAAATGCCCTTTGTAATAAGCTGTTTACGAGTTACGTGATATCTAGATACCAAATGTTCATATCTTCTGTAAAACTTCTTAAATCTGTAACCTTGTTGTGAAAGTTTGGATGTGAGAGTTAGGTTACGCTCATTAAAATCATCAAGGGTGGAACAAATGCGAGCGAATCGTACAAGTTGAGATATATACACCCCGTAGAATGGAGCTAGGGGAACGTCGCCGTCAAGAAAGGGAAAATTAGTAATAGTAAAATCAAAATCATCCCTTTTATCATAAACTTTAGTTTTTATTTTACCAGAGTCAAAGGTGAAACTTAGATATCCAGAAAAGGGCAGTATTCAAAATCATTGTCTGCCTTATTAAGTTTCAGTTGTTTTGGGTAAATGGTGTAAACATAAGCTAAAAACTGGGGATTGTCAATAGTAAGGATATCGTCAATATACCTATTATTATCATTGAAAATAAAAATAAGTTTATCACTATTTGGTACAGTTCCATTGTGTAGTTTTTTCATGAATTCTCGTTCGTAACAGAACAGAAAAAGATCTGCAATAGAGGTGCACAATTAGTACCCAAGGGATTCCAATGACCTGATGATAAACAATGGTGCCGAAACGAACATAAATGTTTTCTAGCAAGAGATTCAGTGCCTTAATCATATCATCACATGTACCAGAAGCAATAATTGTTGTAAGAGAAATTGGAGAAGAATCCTTGCTTTTTTATGCAGCAAATAAACTGAAGACCTGAACATTTAAAAGACCATTTAATAAGTTCACCCAATTTAGATTTAATCAAATTATGTGGAAGGGTTGTATAAAGTGTAGAAAAATCATAACTGTCAATAGATGAAACTTGTCTATCTATATATTGTAATTTATCTAAAACCTCAATAGAATTTTTTACACTCCAAACGTAATTTACACCAGAGTTTTGATATGTTTTTTCACAATATTTTTCGACTAACTCCTTTATACAAGTGAGTGCTCTGGTTAAATTGAGGGACAAATTTGTGGTAGAGCAATTAATTGAAGTCGAAATGAAACGATGTTTGTAGGGATTTTTGTGAAGTTAAGGAATCCAGTACATAGTAGGTAGGTTGTTATCTTTAGGTGGAGCTTTGAGTGTTTTTGTATCCTTGTAATGTTGTTTGGTTAGCGTTTTCTCGTCATAATTTGTACGTTTAAAAGTGCTAGACTTTGCCAATTCGTTTTTTTTGGACATCGATATAGTATTTTTTTCAGATGATGCCAACGTTGTTTGAAGCTTTGTCGACAGGTGCAAACACATATTTCTCACCAAGTTCTTTCAGTATGGACTTAATTCTGTTAACAGACAGCTTAGGTGGTGACTCATAATAATTTTCTTTATAGAAATTAATTCTGTTGGTGACTTTACTAATGATTTTATCTTTAAACATATAAAGAGCATGATTTTCTGCACTTTCTCGTTTGCACCATTTCATACAATAGTTGGTCACCGAGTCTTTAATAATGTCAAAACAAGCTTGCCAGTTTATTTTCGAAGGTGGGCGATGTTTAGGCCCTTTTCTAAAGAATTATCTAACTTCTTTGTCTACAATAATGTTCAAGTCCTCCGTTAATATATGCCCACAAGGGTCATAGCGATAAGGCAAAGTGGAACAGTCACAGATGCTAGGGTAGTTCTTCTCGAAGTAAGTGAGAACCGAACCTTCAGTCTAAAAAAAACAATCCAAGGACAATGGCAACGTCGGAAAAACAAAGAAACGAAGACATAACATGAGCATGGCACAGAAAAGAAAATGAAGACACGCACATATACAAAAATGAACAACACGGACCCAATAAAAACCATGGGTGAGATCAGGTGCACCGGTAGAGTAAGCATCTCCTGCTTCTTATAAGACACCCGCCGTGTTGAACATGTCAACTCCGGTAGTAAAGTCAAATCCGGTAGAGGAAAAACAAACTTTACTGGCAAAGAGAAAGATCTGTTGTCATCTGGGAAACAGATATCTCATAGCGGTCCACAAGATCGTGATGTCGACCGTAAAACTTCTGTAGTGATGACCTCAAGTTATGGGCAACATACCATTGCTTAAGTAGCCTAATTGTAAGCAACCGAGCTCTGTCAAGGTAGTCACTGTATCGACCACAGGCCCTTGAGTAGCGAATGAGTTGGGAGATGTAAACTCCGTATGCTGGTGCTTTTGGAATGTTGCTACAAAGAAAAGGGAAGTTGACTATTGGGAAAGTGAAGTCATCACGTTTGTCATATAGCCTAGTTTGTAGTGAACCTCTTTTGTCAATTTCAAGATGAAGGTCAAGGAACGAGGCTGATGTGGAAGTATCTGTAGTATCCTTAATATCTAGCTCTTTTGGATAGATAAGATGAAGAAAATCACCAAAGCGAGGATTGTTTAGTGATAAAATATCATCTATATAACGGAAGCTGAAATTAAAGGACTGGGCCAGTTTTTTATCTTTATTTTGAAGAAGCCCTTTTATGAATTCAGGTTCATATGAGTGGAAAAATAGATCGGCTAAAAGGGGCGCACAGTTTGTGCCCATTGGAATTCCGATAGTCTGTTGAAAAACAAGTCCTCCAAACTGGACAAATATATTGTCGATCAGAAACTCTAACATTTTAATCACTTCTTCCTCTGTATATTTTTTCTGTGATTCTGAGTCGTATCTCACAAAGTATGCTTTGAAATTAGAATCACAGGTAATAGAAAGAGTAATTGAAAAAAAATATTTCCTTCTAGTAGATTTTTTGTCAGTAAAGGAGATGACAGGCATATACTGATTATCAAAAGAAACTGGAACAAGTTTTTGAACATCCGGGTCCCAAAAAATGCCTGCAATATCTATCAAAATGATACCCTTATTAATATATTTAATTTTCAAAAATTGTTTTTTTGTGTTCATTGGGTTTGTCGATTCTAGGATAAAGTTGATGAAAGCAAAAAGCGTCGATAATTTTAGAACATTCGTAGAGCGGACTATTAACAGACAATGTATCACATTCTAGAGAGATTTTATAAAGATGTGTGACAGGTATAGAACAAAGTTTAGTGAACTAACCATGCCGCCCATTGTTTTTAAAAACAGTGTATAGATCTTTATCAGTGACTATTATATGACTTAATGCACTATCTGGAAGAAAATCATTTACAGGATTTGTTACTGTTGATTGATTTTGTCTTTATTGAGTGGACATTTCTTGAAAAGGCATTAGTCAGCTTTAATTTTTTGGAGCTTCGGTACGTAAATAGGTGAAAACATTAAATAGAGATGCAGAAAGTTGTGTTATTTATATTGGTCAACTGTCATTTTTTTTGTCTTCAACGAGATTGTCGTCAAGGCGGTCCATTATCTCCTTATTTTTTCATTATTGGTATAAAGAAACTTACTTTGCAGTTAAAATCTAATCGGCAGGTAAATGGAAATATAAAAGACAGGAAATAATCCCTCATAAGTCAATATGCTGAGGACACTTTTTTATGCTTGATGGTAGTGAACAATCACTCCATGAAACAGATTTTTGAAAAATTCCGACTAGTCTCGGAATTGCATATGAGTAACAGAAAAACCTAAGTTCTTTCGATAGGAAATAACAGATACTCTGATCTGATCCTTTGTCCGGATAGTAACCTGATTGGTCTTCTTCAAACTTTTAATTTCTTGGAATTGACTTCTCAACATTACGGCTTACTTAAATTTTCGAAAAATATAATAGACATATCAAAATTATGAAAAGGCTGACAGCACAGGAAACTTACACTGCTTGGGAAAATTATTGTTATTAAAACATAAGCTTTGCTAAATTCAATTCATTTTTTGACATCATTACCTGATATAGATGAGAATTTAATGAACGAAATTAATAAGCTATTTTTTAATTTCATTCGGGATGAAAAAAAATGAATAAATCATTATAATACACTTATTGCGGAAAAAGAAGATGGAGGACTAAAAATGATACGTTTGCAGTCTTTCAATACATATTTGAAGATTCTTTTCAATTGAAGTGGATAATGACAGGCTATCCTACATAGGTAAAAGATTGTATACAAAGTTTTAATATAAACCGTAGTTCATTTCCTAATTGAAAAATTTGTGAAATGGGAAAAGGAATTAAAAACAGTTGTTTTTGATAGCAAGTCTAAATATTTATCTGTCCTTGATAGTGCATACCCCCCCCCCCCTTCCCCGAACCACAAACTTCCCAACGCATTTTTAAGTCTGCTAACATCCCCTCTTCAAAATAAAACATGTTAACATAAGCATCACCTGCACGCACAGGTGAAACAGGGTTTTTATCAGACCCATCTACCGAAATTTTGTAAAATTCGATTTTCGTTCACCTTTTTCCTTCAGTTGCTTCAAAATGTTGACCAAATGCTACCCAGTTATATAAACGATGTATTGCTTATTACAAAGAACCGAACTTTTTACATTTTTTTTACGTTCCATAGCCTCATTAAACGTACCCCTACCCCTATAAATATTGAAATGAATCTCAATTCCCAATTTAAAAATTTTTTTTTAGTTTTTCAATCTATTTTCTTGAATATGTCAACCTGATATCATCATATTGTAAATGACCAAAGTTTTATTTTCAAATAGACCAAATGAATTGACCTTTGAATAAAGCCGTTTTCGACGACCTTTGTCTGTCTTTTGCCTAATATTTTTTAGTAAACAAATATCATTTAAAATTGGTATCAAATAAAAGTGACAATAAAAGTCCGAAACGATCAAAGGAAGAGACCAGTAAGGAAAATCCGTATATCATTCGACTAAATCAGGGAAACACAATCCAACACAGAACATTTTTGGCAAGCCGTCATATTCCCGACTTGGAACGGGCATTTTTTAAATAAAATGGTGGGTTAAACCAGGTTTAATGATGCATCAACCTCCCGCTTATATGACGACTAACTATAGCTTCTGTGTGCCCAGATTGTGTAAAATGTCAAAGCCATAATATTGTCAGGGGGAATAATATATTACTTGGGCGAGTATAGCGCCTCACCCAAGTAATATATTATTGCAAATTTTAACCCCCTAAAAAAACACTCAAAAGACCTAAAAATGACATAAGTTTTATCAAAAAAAAGCAAAAACAGCACAAAAAACCCTATATTTTTTTTACCCTCAAAAAAAAAAATAGGCACAAAAACAACCCCAAAATAGAAAAAGTGAAAAAAAAATTTTGACCCCCCTCCCAAAAAAAACAGCCGGAGGTTCAGCGAAGGGAAAAGAGTTAGTGTAGGAAAATGAGAAAAAAAACACAAACCACATCAAATGAAATCAAATATTAATCATAGAATCATCACAATGTGTAAATTCACTGTCAATTCAATAGATTTAAATGTCATATGAATGTTTAATAATTCGATCACTGAAAAGTCCATTTAAAGATAGTTAATACAATCCACATCCATTACACAATGTCTTGACAAACAAGTCCTTCTAACACATTTCTTTCAGAAATTAATTCACTTATCTTTATTTCTAATGCAGTCTTTTCTTCATTTTCACAGGTTCTTTTTACTATTAATTTTTTAAGCTTAGCCTTTGCACCAACTTTTTGCCTGGTTAATCGTAACCAAATCCGTCTTTTATTTTTGTCGGTAAAGTCCTCTTTAGCGTTATTTATTCTTCCAGTTAATACTTCAATTTCTTTTTCTATTTTGTTTATCTCTCTATTTTGAAAATGTATGGTATAATTGTGTTTCACCAATAATTTTTCAAGTTTTTCTATTTCATCTATCAATTTAACTAAAGCACTTCTTCTCAATTCAGATTCCATTTTTAATATGAACATATCACGATTATTTAGTTAAGAAAGTGTTTATCGTCTCTAAGCAAGTACTGACTGCTACTAAGGAAATCTAATATGAATCTAAGGAATTGTTTAATGTAACTATACAAGTGTGTACTGTTTATCGTATCTATACAATTGTTTACTGCTACTAAGCAAGTGTTTTTCGTATCTATACAATTGTTTACTGCTACTAAGCAGTTGTTTACTGCATCTATGCAGTTGTTTATCGTATCTATACAATTGTTTACTGCTACTAAGCAAGTGTTTTTCGTATCTATACAGGCTATATGTGAAACCAAGCAAGCAAATGATTATTGAATTCATGTCTAATAGAAGATTTTAAATACGACAACACAAAACTAAGCTTACCTGTACAGGTAAAATTTAAAAATAGTTTATAAAGTTGAAGTATTTATCTTGTTATTCAATAGGACACGAGTTTTAAATAGATTTTAATTTAAATGACAAGCCAAGCGTATTGTATAAATTCAAACAAAGCACTTATCGATGGAATGTTAATCTGTAATGGGATTGATGTTGATGTTTAAA
>MJUU01055902.1:0-45947 GCA_002080025.1 Modiolus philippinarum
ACACTACCGAGGTACTCACAGGGATCAATGTACCGCATTATATTAAAACTATACGAAATTAATGGGAATGTTTCGAGATTTCTGTATCTAAATATTTATTTGGAACGATAGTCGAATGTTTACTGTTCCATTTAAAACAATAAAACAAACTATAGACAAAAAATCAAATTACGATTACCTGAAAGGGCCTCTGACTCTAAGTTGTAATCATGACGTATATAGGTAAATTCGATTTCATTTCTAAAAATAGAGCCAGTATTGTAGCAGACTCCACGAACTTTGGGGTTTTATTCTGGGAATTTGCGTGGAAGGGCGGAAATGAAATTTTGCACACGTATTGATCAATTCTTTATGAATCAGTATGCCAATTTTGGAGAAAATCTGGAGATGTATATTTGTGTCATCCAGAATGATAGACACCAACTTCAGTCCACTTAAACCGCAATTTACGCACTAATTACAAACTTTACAACCCAACGGCAAACATTTACATTATTTCTATACCTTAATGAAATACACGATTTAAAAAATCATTAAATTTTCTAAGTAGAAACAACTTTTTGGAATTTGTAACTACGGAAAACAAATCTAAGTAGACCTTTTTTGTTTCGTTTAATGAAGAGTTCCATTTCTTTTGTTTAAAACTAATCACTTATCGGCCTGTGCGAATGTCTTTTAGAGAAAATGTGTATACCTTTTTTCCTATTTTGGTTTACCTAAGGTCATTTCCGGACTGTCGGACCTTCGGGCTATCGAACTTTCGGGCTATCGGACGTTCAGACTATCGGACCTCCGGACTATCGAACTTTCTGACTATCGGCCCTTTGGACTATCGGTGTGTAAAACTTTTACAGATAAAAACAGTGCCAAAAATATGTACATGGTGCGGTTAAAAACAGCCAGTACGTGTACCCCTCAAGTTGATGGCCTAGAGCCTGTCCTTGAAGCAATCTAGAGATGGAGCATTCGGACTGCTTCAGCTGGTTCTGATAAGCCGGGATCTCTCAGTGGTAAATTATAATCATAATCCAAAAGTCCAAGGGAGCCTTTCCCGCCATTTTTTAAAATGTGACAAAGCCCATAACCTATCAATATTTTTAGCTGACTTAATTACTTTAACAGTGCTCTTTCCATTTATCGTAGATTAATTTAATTTCACCCTACTACATCCTTAACAGAACCAAGGAGTTATATATAACTCCTTAACAGAACATTTCACTAAAAAACGATTATGTTTGCCTTCATTTCATTCCTCGCTATCGCTCTGTTTAAAATATTGACAAAAATATAGTCTATCATAGTTTGGTCATCAGTATAGATCCCGCTTGCAATAATTTCTTCAAAACGATTCCAGAAATTTATACCCGTCATTTGTTTTGTATATTTATTTTTCATCCCGGCGGAAGTGTTGCAATTTTTTTCCGATTATGGCATCAACAAGCAAAGGGTATTTTACCAAACAATAACTCTGAAATTTTATGTGTTTAAATGGTTTAAACGGGAAAATTTTATAACCCCCCTTTCTCGGTAGAAACACTAGTCTATACAGTTATATATCCTCGTGTGGCCCCAAGACTATTTTCTCTCAAATTATATGACAAATAATTTCAACAATCCTGTAAATTACAATATAAATATAAATTACAATATAAATAATATGAGGAAGGTGCAACCTTAAAAGCGAGCGAAGAATAATAAGGCACGGACCATTTGATTTTCAGGGGGCTGGGATTTTTACCCTAACCGGGAATTTTGTTTTGCCCGCGGGCGGCCAGATTATTTTTTTTCAGCTGTACACTATGCTAAGAAATTTTGTTGGTCCAGGCTTTTTTTCTAATAGACAAAGTCAGAGCCAGATTATTTTTTCAACCAACTGAAGGTGCTCGTGAGATTCTTTTTTGGGGGGTGGGGGCAAAAATCGGGGTCAGAATTTTTTTTCTAAAAATACCNCCCCCCCCCCCCGAAAATCAAATGTCCGTGTCTAAAAGGCTCTCCGACTGTATCACTCACCATAAGACCATGACTGATATAGACGGTAGTTTCAGTGATCATAGGGGCATAAATTCCCTAACAGGATCCGATGAAAAACCTCTTTCCCCACTGCATGGTTGACGTCTTTAATTGAATTTTGTGCTGTCCTGCTGGGCACATTTAATTTTGAAGGGATATCCCAAAGTTTTTTGTCATCAAGTTTTGCTCTAATTTGATCAGTGGTTCCTGGGACCAGGTTGAATGAATTTCAGTGTCATAGGGACAAATGTAAAATTTTTTGTCCTGCTGGTGGCCATCTTCGATTGGGTGCAGACCTTTGCAATGGATACAATTTTTAAAGGTACCATTGTGTGAGTTTCATTCCAATCGACCCAGTGGTTTCAGTGAAGAAGATCTTTGACATGTTTGAATGACAGGTTTACGATAGATGGACGAATGAACAATGATGTCAAATCACCCTGGCTAAAGCTGGGACCACTGGTCTATGAATTTTATATCTGAAAGGGGAAAGAAGGTGATTCTTAAGGAAAATATGTCTTCTCAGTGATGTGGTCAAATATCTTGACTTTTATCTTTTATGCAGCATTAGCTGAAGGAAATCTTAGCTTTATTTTTGTCGATTTTTTAAGTTCGTATCATAGATATGCACATATAAACAAAATGCGCAATATATATCATTCATGTCTCAGTGTACATAGTGTTTGTACATTTTATTTTATGTTTTTATTAACATATCTATTAATTCTGTTCAGAAAATGTGATAATTTTAATTTTGTTTTACATGCTTTTTCAGAAAAAACTTGAATGAAACATCAGTGAACTAAGGGGATAACCATTTGATTCTGAGAGGGAGGTCTCGACATTTTTTTTTTATTTTGTAAATTGATTCAGTCTTGAATAAAAGTAAAAATAAATATTCTTGCATACACCTTCTTGAAAATTAATCAGATTCTACATAAAGTATGGTAAAAAGAAAATAAATATTTATTCCCTTAAATGTTTCAAAAAAAAAACCTTACTCTCAAATTTTCGTAAATAAATATCCTGGCTTCGACAAACAGATCTGCCAGACCGCTGTGTTCTGCAATATCTCATTTAGCTTTTTTCGCCAGTCGAACTAAAACCAGAGAACGGATCCGGAGGAAGAAAACACCAATAACTGATAAATAAATAATTGATTTCAGACATGTGCAACTTGAACTTGAAGTTCTTCAAAAAAATTAAGTGTTACCTGGATAAATTTTAAAGCAGTGGAAATATTTATGGTGTTTTTTGGAAAGAAATTGAATTCATTTTCAAAATAACGCGGTTTGTTTTATTGGCAATGGCGATGTGTGAGACTTGACAAGTTTGCTCAAGTCCCCCAAATACACTCATCCATTCAGAGTCATTTATCACTAGGACATGCTATCTCAGAATGCTCTGTTATCTCAACAGCACTTCAGTTCTTTGATTTTATGTAGAGTTGTCGGTCCTTGTATGTGAACATTTCCGGCGAAGCAGACGCTAAGTTGTTTTCATTTAACGATTGACAATTTTCACAATCATTTGAGCATTATGGTGTTTTAAAGAGTAATGCCAATTTATTTGAAAGTTTTCAGTCAAATAGCCTACAGATATACGCTAATATCTTGTGGAAACATTCCAATGTAAGGAAACGAAACATCTTAATTTCAAGGTAAGACATTTTGTCATGTTTGTCAGTTAGTGAGTTCACTGAAGGTGTTCCATTTACATATTTTTCACAAATGATTGCATTTGTTGGCTAAGTTAGCGACTTCAAGCCATCTTTACGTTGTCATGATATCTGCGTTCGCCGTTTTCCTTGCTTGCCTTGGTTCTCATGTAGTTGGTTATATTTAGAACAAAAATAAAGTGAAACTTGACACTTGAAATAAACGTACCGATTGATTGACTGAAATTTTACATTTTTTAATGTATTACGGCTCCGTAGCAACAGTTACTAAGGACTTGAGTTTTCGACTACGACAAAAAGTAATATCTTGCACACAAATGCCAGAAAAAAACACATTTGCATTAATCCTTTTTAAAACAAACACTAGTGAATATATATGCAGTACTGCCAAGTCTCACGCATTAGGCGTGAGAGTCACGCATTTTCATCTTTAATTTCGGCAAATTCCTTTGATCTTTTTTATTTTCCCTTTGATCTCCATAAATTTTTGGAAATCTCACGCATTTTGCTTCCCAAAACTTGGCAGCCCTGCCATAACTCTGACGAAATTTTTGCAATGAAAATTTCAAACTCTGTTTGTCACGCAGGTACGAGAGTTCGATGTCGCCATATTGGACGAATAGTCACGCGAGAGTTCGATGGTGACGATGTTTGACGAAAGATTTGAACAGCATCAATATGTACGATCTATTTATACCTATTTAAAAAACCCCTTTTACCACGTTTCTACCATAAAGAGCGAGCTTCGCTCGCTTATTAAATATACTTTCACTCTTTTTCGGCACAGATTGAATTATTTCTACATACTTAGAGGGTTATTAAAAACCCTTCAGAAAGTGGGAGGGCATTTCTACTACGATTTTAACCCGGATAATCCAGTCGTTATATTCCACTCACTACGATCGCTTCATTAACGCCTGGATGCATACACTATCAAAACGCGTCAATCGGATGTCGTTTATTGCTATGAATTGTGGGAATAAAATCGTCTGAACTAAGTTAGCGGGTCTACAATAACATATCAGACACTCTATGATAATTGGATTAACACATGTTTAATGTCATTTTTGTGCTGGTCACATCTAAGACAGATTAAAAGAACAATAAATAATTACAGTATTTTTCGATATTTTAAAATAAAATCATTTATTGTGTTAATAATATCTGGGACTAATATTACATACATAATTATATGTCTTTGAGAATATTCATTGATTTTAAAATATTTCCCATAAATATTTTTATTTCTATTTCAATTCTAAACTCAATATTTTTGACACTGAATACACATTTCAGTTTTGACAAGATCGTAATTCAATATTCAATATTATGTGTAATTATTTTTATATATCGCAGTTTTGGTATGGAAAATAAAATTGCATTCCAATTGTACAATACATCGTGTCTTGACTCTAAATGTACAATATGTTACAATTATCATTTATTATCAAATACACATTAATATTTGACCAGATCGTGTCGTGTCGTGTTTGAACATTATAAATTTATTGTAAATTTTACTACTTTCTACCTTTTTACTCTTGCTTTAAAACCCTTTCATCACTTTTTTTATTTAATAATTATTTTGAAATTTAAGCCCATTTTATATTTTTATAAATAATAATTTTCCACTTCTTAAATAATCATACATTTGTATTTATTTTAACTAGCGGTATTTGCTACTGCGCAATCCCAGTGGACAAAATAATCTGATTGGCTGTCTGAGCTGGACAGCAGTCTGACGAGTTTTTTGCACTAGGCGAGTTCAAGCCCTCGAAGAAGGAGAGAATCGGATACAGAGAGGGATTGAATTATTCGAGTTACTACGATTTTGGTAGTGTATTGAAAAGTCGAGACTCCATATTTGCATACTGTGGTGAATATAAATGAAAGATTAAAATGGCACATTATGAAGAACATTATATGTACTGACAATCAAAATTAAAAGCAGTTATGAATCTTTTGAGTGTCACAAAATATTTTGAGTATGGCACTGTACTAAAATTCCCACTGAGGGAAAATATATTTGCTAGCGACTTTTCATGTTTATATAATACACCGATTGCGCATTTGCGGGATCGCTCATTATTTTAGCCAAACAAGGAGTAATCTGGTACAAAACTGGTTCCAAGACGCTGATAGACGAAGATAGTAATTTCTTCATTTCCATTCAAGTTTTGTTTTTTGTGGGTTGGAAATGTTCCTCGTGGATTTCTTTGTCAGTTGAAAACGATTTTTTACCTATATGTTGAATAACAACGTAAGATTCGTTGGTAGAAAATATCTGTCCCTTGCTCCAACGTTGGATTATGTCATTTTTCCTCCGGTTGACCCCAGATGACCTCGTCGAAATGAAGAATCAAATCCGGAATGGAAAAGATGTGCGATCCATGTATTGATGACTTTCGAGTTTCTGGAGTTATCTCCCCTGATTGAAAATAAGCGGCTATTGAGGATTATTTTTAACATAGAATATAACGGGAGGGTTGCAGAAAAAATTCTATCACTTCCGTTTTGAGAAAGTCTAGGTCAAATCTTTTGGATATGATGTTGATACAGCCTTGGGGTATAATCAACATAATTTTCATAATGATTACCCTTACAGGTAAGCTACAGGTAGATGTTTATTTCACTTTGAAATAACAGGATGTGACAGTGACTTAATAAAAATCTGTTGGAAAGCCACAAAAAGTAGTTAATAAATAGTCAAGGGTCAATATTATACAAAGTATGAATATATGAGAATGTCCAGAAAATAAAAATGAATAAAACCAGTAAGGGAATACACAATAAAACGATTAGCGAAAAAGGCACTGAATAGGACAAAAAGACTTTTACTTTAAAACACAAACAGAAAATTACAACTAAAAATAACACACAAACAAAACACAAAATGAAAAAACATTGAATTAATAAAATTTAATTGAAAAACTTACAACAACAGGTATGCCTTAAATGAATAGCGAGGGACCAATACACAAAAACGAAAATATCTGAGATAGACGTTCAAAATTAACAAAATAGTACTGTGAATTCATTTTTATTCGTTGGGTACCAATTTTCGTGGTTTTCGTGGGTGTCCTCAAACCACGAATTCAAATACTCAACGAAATATGATTTTCTTGTGCAAGCTTCAAACACAAGTGAACGAACAGAACCTGATCAACGAAGGCCATACATAAACCTTGCACTTGTACCTGAGCCCCACACAACCTGATATATCCAAAAATGGGTAGATATACATTCTCTTGAACCTTTTATAGGAGCAAAATAAGTTTAAATGCTTTATTCTCAAGTGTTTCCGAAATTACAAGTTAGCAGTAACTGGCTTCCTGTTTTGTTTTTTAATTACGCTAAAGTGTTGATTTCCAATTAAGATGTTTGGACAAGAACCATCTCAAATTAGTTTTGACAAGATATTATTAATTTAACTTTTATAATTTTTATTATGTTCTACTGAAAAGGATAAGTTTATTTTGCAATAAATACAGGTCTCTATTTATAAATAACGAATTGAGTAAGGTACCTAATTACATAATATCTACACATTACTATGAATTGTTAATTACAGGTGACACTTTAATTACAGGTACAGTTCTAAGTTTTGGGGTTTGACATCAATACTGATGGTACTTAAGTCATGAATTTTAGATTTTTAAATTTTATTAGTTTAGATAAAAAAAAAAAAATTGGGAACAAGTGGCAATCCACGAATTTCCGTACACCACGAAATGTCTTTTTTTCTCTACCCACGAAAATTGATACCCACGAATTTAAATGAATTCACAGTATTTAAAAAGCACTTCAAAATACGATGTATTCAAAAATGGCAAAATAATATAATAATAACTTTATTTGCACAAATAAACCCTAACGGGTTAAAGCAAAATATAAACAATACAAATAATGAAATGGTAATAAATATAACCCGATTTCCAGAACATAATCCAATATCTCTACGTGCATATCTCAAACCAATACACATCCTAGGTTGACAAAATATAAAATGCAGGATACACCATGCAGAAGCTAACAAACTACCAAAAACTGCCAAGGGGTCACATTTGGAATTGTTTGTGATAGTTCGCAATAAAATGTAAATAAACAACAAAACAATGCACGAAAGAGGATTTTTATTTTTATGTTAAAATTTATTAAATCGTGACACTCTTGAAAAATATGTAATTTTTTCCTGGATTTTGACCGGCTTTGCATTCTTGTGTATTGCAGAAGACACGCCGAAATTTTCAAATAATTTATAAAAACTATGAAGTATATGTTTCTAAATTTTGAATGATTGTCTGTCGAATACCTTTTTGTGTACATGTGCATCGGTGCTCTTTGTATACATCTATGTCTCTTTTTGTGTGTATTGCTTTGGGATAAATTTAATGTGATTCATTCGGGTTATGTTTACTATGTTTTTACTAACCCAGTTTTTATAATTTTACACTTTTTAAAAGTACTTTGTTTGGTACAGTTTTCTTTCATTTTAAATATTTATTTCCAGAATTTTCGTGGGTGTGTATTGGTGCATTGCCTTTCATCTCGTGTATATCTGTTGTTGTAATTTATCAAATGATTATTTTTTTTTATATGTTTGTATTTTTTTTTTTATTTATTGAACTTTTTATGTTTTTAAGTACCAGGTCCAATCGTCCTTTTCACTTATTCTCACTAATCCTATTGTCTTTTTGTTGTGTATTCCCTTACTGGTTTATTTATTTTTCTTAACTTTTTAGACATTCTATTGTATTAATAGTTTGTATAACATTAACCCTTGACGATTTATTTACTACTGTTGTGGCTCTCGTACAGATGTTTATTGAGTCACTGCAGATCCTCTTATCTCCAAATGCAATTTGCATTTACCTGTTATAACTTACCTGTAAAGGTGAGCATCATGAAAAGTATGTTGGATTGTACCCTAGGGTTGTATCAACATCATACCCAAGTGATTTGACCCAGACTTTTGTCAAACAGAAGTTAAAGCATTTTTTCTGCAAACTCCTTTTATATTCTATGTTAAAAGTTACCCTCGATAGCCGCTTATTTTTAATCAGGGGAGGTAACTCCGGAAACTCGAAATGGGTCAATTTGCCTATTGCAATCTGAATTCTTTCTTTTATTCATCATATTTTGTCACATGGTCAGGTGTTATGAAAACCAAAGTTTGGGTCAACCTCAGAAAGATATCCAGTCATTAAAAATACCAAATATTTTTGTTGCACTCATAGTCACATTTTTTTCATTGTGAAAGGTAAAAAGAATAAAAAGTGATATGTTTTGCAAGAAATTTTTCTGAAATTACTTATAATATAAGTTCAATTTTGGTCATAAATTCTTTGACAAAGATATGCAAATTAATCAACTGACTGTGTCTTTCATGACCTTGGTGACCTAGGTGCTCTAAAAATAACCAAAATAAGATTCCTAAAAATGGACATTAAGAAAAAATGGCGGAAATTGGCATCTTTCAGGTTTTCTTTGTTTTTACCTGTTAAAATATTTATTTTGAACAGATACTTGTATTAATTTAAAACCCAGACATCACTTTTACAGTTTGACAATCCTGGGTTAAACAATGGCTTTAACGTCATCTAATGAATATGCAAAATAGATGACCCTCGACTTTACCATGTTTACTCCCATTGGTTTTTTTGAATTTGATTTTCCTTCCGTAGTGCGACAGTGTTTTACCAGCAGACTAGTCTCCTTGAGCATGCCGGCAGTTTAGCGGCGAGCACTCTTTGACCCATCTTTCAAAATTACGTTTTGTTCCCCCATTTTTTCTTTCTAGATTGCGGTCATGGAGTTAGTAGTCTACCTGTATAGGTTTTATTCGTATGTTTATTCTACTATAGGGAAACGGGACAGAGAAAGGGGAGGTTTGGGTACCCATAAACCGGTTTAACCCTACCGCTGGCTTTGCTAGTGCCGGTACCAAGTCCGGCTGTCCCGAGTTCCTATCGTTGTTTATGTTTATCTTTTGTATTTTTATTATGGGTTTTTTCTTGTGCAATTCCTATTTACTTTCTGGCATGTGGCTATGTTTTTCGGCCATTGTAGGTGTTTCCTGTTATCTTTTTCATTCCATTTTACAATACACGACGATAGTCACTCTTTCATTATATTTTGTAGTGAAGCTGAGGTTTAAGCACAGGAGTTGGAAATTTATCAATATAACAATACAAGTTCAAATATGAAGCCCCACACAATGAAGTTTCACGAACGTGGTGAGTGAAACGAACAGGAGTGCAACGGGAAAATCTCAATTTTTTTGTTAATTTTTGAGTCGGAGATGGAATTAATCCAGTTATTTTCATTCTACTCTAATATCTGGTTGATTTCAGCTGATTTTTACAGAGAATTAAAAATGCAAAGATTAAATTGTATAAGTAGAGGCATTTAGGAGAGCAGTAGACGACAATGACTTAATTATAATCGAATCGATTCCATTTCCGACTCGAAAATTTCACATCAGAATTCTCTTCGGGATAGTACTTCCGGTTGTGAATTCTGCCTAACCGAGAAAGGCCAACTGAAGATGAAAATCGTTTGCTACAGTTGTTAAAAAGGGGATCTGATGCTGTAAAATTGATGAATATAGTATAAAAACATGTAGGTAATTGAATGATAATGTCCGATCGGGCGCGAAAGGGCTGAAACAAAAAAGTGAGATTTTCCCGTTGCACTCCTGTTCGTTTCACCCACTACGTTTGTGAAACTTCATTGTGTGGGGCTTCGTATTTTAACTTGTATTGATATATTGATAAAATTTCCGACTCCTGTGATATAAGGGTAGCCTAACTCGTTGAGTTAGGGAAGATCTTCTTTGGCTCAATTGGTTAGAGCGCTGCCTTTAGATCTCGATGTCGTGGGTTCGATCCCCACCAGTGCCATGTGATTTGACCATCATTGTTATTTCACAACATTGGCGCTGCAAGCACTTACTACTGGTGGAAACTGGGTATCCTGAGGTGAAAATCTGCCAGTTCAGTCACCCGAGGTGACAGTGGTAATGTATATATGTAAATAGTTGAGAGATGAAGGCAGAGAGGTTTCGAGTGAGGTCACATTCCACTCGGTGAGTGAGCCATATGCCACTCATGTGTCATAAGGATGTTTCCAGTAGTAAGAACCTGTGATACTCGGCATGATGGTCATACTCCCCAAAAGAGAAAAGGGGGAGGGGTGTAGTGAAACTGAGATATAAGGGTAGCCTAACTCGTTGAGTTAGGGAAGATATTCTTTGGCTCAGTTGGTTAGAGCGCTGCCTTTAGATCTCGACGTCGTGGGTTCGATCCCCACCAGTGCTATGTGATTTGACCATCATTGTTATTTCACAACAATTTTTTTACTAGTGGTAGTTACTCTTCACTGACTTCAGTAAAGATATTATATAAATTTAACATAAAATAAAAATTGCAGATAAACCTTACACCATACAATTCAACCTGATGGCATTTTTTGGGTTGTTAAGCACTATACTGTTGCTCACTGTCCAGACAAAACACGGCAGGACAGACATGCCAAGCAGACATCACAGTACAGAGATCACTGTGATAGACACGGTCTGTCTTTTTACTCAAATATACTCAAATATACCTAAATATTCTTATATCAACAAAAAATAATAGTCAAAAACACAAATATTGAATTAATATATTAATTTTTAATGTTCTTTTATCTAAATTATTGTTTCTGATTCATTAAATTCATGTTTTTAACAAAAAGAGGAAGGTGGGCAAATAACTGAAGAATGTTTCTATTCAAATTTCTGTTTAAATATTTGTCTTAAAATATGCCTTCGTCAAATTTTACATACCGGTACTCTGTTTACAGTTCAAATTCTTTAAGATTCCTACATTAATTGAAAACGAGTCTATAATTTCATAAAAGATGTTTTGCTTTGTGAGTACCACCGTAATACGTGCAAACAGTAGTCCACCTTTCAAAACTACTCTTTAATCATATTTCAGTCAAGTTTTCCAGTAACTTGTAGTAAACTTAATACTGGATCAAGTTGAGAACTTTTGATGTACTAGTAATATTTTTTTAACTTTTATCATTCATTTTAATATTTGAAATTTACAGTGTATATTATACTTTTAGCGTCCCCTCTTATTTATATAACATTCCCATGATGTTTTTGTTCTTATTTATCGACAAATTTTCCTCCAAATAATGATATAATTACCAGTTTTTTACATTTTCCGTAATAAATTGCATGCAGTTTATGATATTAGGGTATATTTGAGTGTATTTGAGTAAAAAGACAGACCCTGATAGACATGGCTCTCTAAATTTTCAAAATAATAAATCTTTTTTCCTGATTTGTCTATCCACATATTCCATGTCAAATGGTAGAATGCATCACTCTAAATGCAAAAGACATCATGTATGTACCTCAAACAGGGAATAAAATATACACATTTCATTAAGCAGAGTTATATGTCTATCACAGGGGTTTATCAGGGTAAGTCTCTGACTGTACTGTCACATACACATAAAGTAGTTCAAGTCTGGGTTTAGTTTGTGAGAAATTGATCATCAAATCAAGTTATTTCATTTTTGAAAATGCCTTAACTGAAAGTGTGTGTAGGTCGGACAAAATACAGCGTGAAAATGTAACTTTATATACCTTACCGCCAACTCTTCTTCTGCCCTTTGACATCTGTAATTTAAGATTCAGTTCATTCATAAAAAAATTCCCATGGTGCACTATAATTGTTTCAAGTTTTTATGAATACAAACAAAGTATTAACTACTACTATCATTTTTGTAACTAGTTAGGCTGTATGCATCTCTCAGTAATTTGAGAGAATCTGAAATTTTGGCGAGAAAAAGGACTCCTCTAGATTTTCAATTACTTTGCATTATGGCAATCGCCCTTTTAAAAAAAACAATGAAGATATATCAAGAATTTCATCAAATTTTGTCAAAAGTTTATTAAAGATGTATACCAACATATTTTAAATAGAAAAGTGGGGGTCAGTGTGCAAAATTTTCCAATACATCATGATGGATAAAATATGAAAATTTACGAGAGTCGGAGACAGTTTATAAAACCTGAGGAGTGACCATCCTTAAATTAAGCAGAATATAAGTAAAATATCATTATTCAGAATTTACAATATGGTATAAATAGTACTGTATAGGGCTTTATATTCGCGGTACGAAATTTTCGCTTGGTTTTATTTTCGCGGATTTTAAGTAAAAGTCTTTATGTTCATTTATATTCATATCGACTGATAAATATTCGCGGGTATAAATTTTCGCGCTTATCGGCGAAAACGCGAAAAGCGCGAAAATTAATACCCCGCGAAATATAACAACCATACAGTATATGGATTCATTATGTTTAAATATAGCTTTAGGAAAACTACATGTAGCTCTTTACAGCTCACAACATATGGAGTTGAAGATTGTAAAAAAGTAAGACTTCATAAATAAACTATTTTCATAATTTTTTTTTCAGCGCAAAGCCAAAACAGATCTGTTGTCCAGAACATCCATTTGCCAACCTGGTAGAAGATTATCATGCCGGGGATATGATATGTCCTGAATGTGGACGGGTTGTTGGAGACAGGTAAGATTATCATGCTTGTGATATGATATGTCTTGAATGTGGACAGGGATGTTCGAGACAGGTAAATTTCAGTACTGGGACTTACATATTACAGTAAAACCTGAGTAAACTGGCCGACCAAGGGACTGAAAATTATGGCCAGTTTGCACAGTAAGCCAGTTTATTCAGGTTTTACAGAAACCCGGGAGTGAATTGTCACAGGGAGAATCAGCTACTCTAAGCACTTTCTGTATTGTGTAACCCTGTTAATATTCAAACTATTTTAATGTTAAAGGGAAGAATATTGATTTACTTATACATGTACTAGCAAATTTAAACTTCCATTTGTAGCATCTATTTTTGGTTTATCGATATGTCTATTTTTTATCCCAGGTAGAATTGGCACAAATGTGGTCTTCCACATGAATGGATAACTTTGAACTTAACTTACGTCTTACCTAGGTTTGGCACTTTGAAACACTAAATCGTATTTTACTTCGGTAGCTATTATTCTCATGAATGTGTATTCATCGATGTATCAAATTTAATTTTCATTTTTCGAGATTATAACAGAAAGTGACTTTTTTCCTTTTTTACAACACTTGCTTCAAGTAAACAAAATAAATCTAATCACATTGATAATTCACGATGCCGTAACGATATTATTTTTAGAGAAACAATCACTGTAAAGTAACCATATGGCAGTTCCCCACTAATGAAGTAAGGTCATCACAAATCTTTGACGACTTCACTCGTTGCCCATTTTGACATACAACCAGATTAGTCAGTTGAATTATAATGGGAAATAGTGAACTGGGACAACCACCAAAGGCCAGAATTTGGAAAACTAAGTTGTTGGTATACTCAGTTTGTTTTACTATGGATTAGACAGGAATCCGGTTTAGGCAGGGGCCAGTGTAATCAGGTTACACTGTGTCCAACACAGATTAAGATTTATATTTTGGAAAAAAATTCCATCCTGGGATGTGAAATATCCTGAAAGATATCTAATGGACTAGACATCGGAGATAAATGTAGGTTAGAATACCATACTTGAAATGATTTGACCCCACTTTGAGTGATCTCATGGTGTTAGAAATAGCCGCTTGTGCGTCAAAGTTAAAATCCCTTTTGGGCAAGTCATTGGGCAAGTAAAAAAATCCCCTATTTCATACTGTCTAAACTAAATCCAATCTGTTAAAATAAATTTGATTGGTTAATAATATCAAGGGGACCAATGAATTTAACCCATGCAAAGTGTCAAAGTGATTGCGCAATCTGTAAAAAAGATATGCGGCTGTCTCAGAGAAAATTGTCTACGCTCGAAAACAAAAGCTAAACTTTTCAAATCAAGGAAGTCCTTGGTAGAATCTAGTGGAAAAGGCAAAACTCAATGAAGATGGAAAGAGATTGCAATGCTTGAAAACACGGAATTCAATAATTATTTGTAAATAAAACATTTGAAGTTAGTGGTCATGGACAAAAATGAAGATGGAATACTCTCTCAGTGAAGTCGGAAGCTTAAACAACAAGAGCCATAATTTTCCAAGAGTTTAATGTAAATCATTTTATTCATTTGGTTCAGTTTCTTTTTGCAAGTCAAACTTTTTAAGGCCACTAATTTATTGTAAAATGGGATTGTCTTTAAAGAGGGGGACTATTGTACAAGATTTACAATTCAGTAATTATTGTACATCTGATGATGAAATCTTCCAACAGGTCAAAAAAAGGAAAAACAGAATGATATTGGTAGTAAAAAAAGCAACAAAAAAGAAAAAAAAACAAAATGAACTTACCATGGTGACTTACAGACAGTGAACAACAAAAAAGCTTGATAACATCAGCTACACTAATATGAAAAATATGCAGCAGATGCTCACTACTGTTAACATGCATTGCTAACTGAAATTTTTCCAAACAGTAATTTTGGACATGATGGCTCTTGATCATACAACATAAATGTGACAAAGTAAAAGAAAACAAGAGATTTGAAAGTAAAACATAGGTTCCTGTGGAAGCTTTGATTAGTGCCAAGAGGGGTCTAAAATGCAGGATATTGCATCAAATAGTCTAGGCTTCCAGACCCCCTACCTCGCTATGCAAGATGCATCCAGTTGGCAAGTAGAACTTAGGACGGGCAATTCAAATCTTCAAGCAACTTGCCCGAAAACTGATCTCACAATGCCTTGGGCTATTGAAGGGGGCCACAGACTTATCTTCAGTTAGCAAAATGTAGCTTTTATAAATTTGTTTCTGATCTTTATCAATATAGCAACCATTACTAAAAACATGCATTTGTTTATTAATCTTAAATCAGCCATGAATGCATTGTTCTTGTTAATTTCCATCCAGTATCATTTTAAGTCGCAGTACATCACAGTATTGATTGAAGAGGTCTACAATGGCATAGAAATACAAGAAACATGAAAAATATAATTTACGTATTGCACATATTTCTATTACAGAGTGGTTGATGTAGGAACAGAATGGAGAACCTTTAGCAATGAAAAAAGTACGGGAAATAAGGACCCTTCTCGTGTCGGAGCTGCAGAAGTAAGTAAAAAGGAAAAAGGGTGGATATGCAGGAAATCAGCACTTCTTATTTCAGGAGAAGAATAATGGAGCTGAGGCTATAGCTAGGTTTACAAAGACAAAATAGATACCAATTAACACTGATGCCTTCTTAAATTTTATGCACAACAAAACATAAAGTTTAGCAAGTGATTCTTATCGTAACAAAAGAAAAGTTCTTTTCATATTAGTCAATAACAGCTATAAAGTATAAACCAAATTATTTATTTATCCCCAAACTTAAGTGCCTGCCACACAAAACAGTCCAACAGTCTTTCAGTTGCCAATCAATAACTTGTGAATGGAATAATATTATGGTTTTCAAACTAAAAAAAATCAAACAAGGTTCTATTTTGGGTCAGGGGTGCAAGTGGTTGTGGAGTTATGCACCTTGAAACTCAGATATTTTGTAAATTTTTGACAAATTACTTCTCAACAAAAAGGTTTACAGTGATCAGACAGAGTTGAATTAAAGATGTTGACACAACTAAACTTTGGCTGTAATTGACTTTTAGCTGAGGATTGAAAGTGGTTCTGGAGTTATGCCCTTTGAAACTTGAAAAAAAAACATCAGGATATCATGCTATCATTACAATTTCTGAAGATTTTGTATTTTTGGTAATATCTGAACAATTGTCTCAATGAGAAAATAATAAGAACATTGTCTGTTATTGTTATCTCCCTGTACCAAGTTAGTTTTATATGGTCAGGGAAAGGGGAGATAATTCTAATTTCAATATCAAAAGAGGCTATTGATATGCTAATTAAAATTATCTCCACTTTGCCCCTAATTAAAATTATCTCCACTTTGCCCATATATAACTACCTTGGTACAGGGAGATAACCAAATGTTTCTCATTGACAGTGAAGGAGTAAAAATACCTGTTATTACAAAATAAGATAAAGGTCCACAAGAGCACATCACATAATATATTATACCATTACTTTCAAAACACGCATAAGAAAAAAAATTGTAGACCAACAAACAGCAAACAAACCCTATAAAATTGTACCCAATAAGTACAAGTATAACTCAGTGTGATGTATTCCCAAAACTAGTTTTTTTATCCAGTATTATACATAGTTTTTCAATATTTATGTACAAAGATTTTGATTGGTCAAACTGGTTGCCAAATACTCAATCTACATGCCTCAGACAGATTTGGTACCCTGTATAGTCTGGGTCACTACTGGGCCCTTACAAATACATCAGACGGAACTATGAATTCTTAATTTTTAATTGCATTAGAATCACAAAGAACATTTTTTGCTCATACATGGATGTCAATCTCGATTTGACATAAAAAAAAATCTATTTGCAAGCTCTGTATCTTCTGCATCAAGGGTTTAGATATCATAAATTGATAAAAACATTCTCTAAATTTTATTATAGATTTATTGACTTATTAAGAAAATTTGGTTCTACATGCAGGGCTCTTATACATCGGGGCATTTCACATCCAAACTTCTATGGCATCATTTACAAAGCACATAAATTCAATCCGTTGAACAAACTAATTCATATAGGATATAAATACATCATTGTTGTTAAATCTTTACTTCTGGTTTTTGTTGGCAAAAATATTGATCATCTCTTAAATGCTTTACACCATAACTAAATTTAAACAACTTTTCATATTGGCAATATTTGGCATTGCACAATATCATATTCTTCTTTCATAATTGATGATGTTGTTATACATATATATGTACCAAATCTGTTTAGAAATATTTCAATTGAAATTTCATATGTAAGAAGGCTTGATATCATAGTCAACGGAAATTATGTCCTTAGCTAGCTGTCAGTAACTGTGAGCATTTGTCTGGAGAGTACCTGTGTGTATTGTCTTCATGTTTTATGTACTTCATTGTAAGGGTACTCGTCTTTTTTACTGTGAGTCTTTTTGTATATTTATTTTTTAGCCATTCACTACACATAGGGGAGGGTTTGGATCCAGGAAAACGAGTTTAACCCCACCACAATTTTTGCGCCTGTCCCAAGTCAGGAATATGTTGGTCATTGGCTTGTCCTTGTCTTCTTGTAAAATTTTAGTTTCTTGATATTTGGGTTATTGGATTTGGTTTGTTTCCATTGATTTATTCACTTTTTTACCTTTTTTGGCCATTTAGGGCTTGCAATATGGTGTGAGGTTCCTCACTGTGTTGAAGACCGTACAGTGACACCTAGATGCTTTGTTTTGGGTCGTTTTAACCTGGATATGGAATGTTGTCTCCTTGACATTTACTCCATTTCCTTTCTTTTTCATATCTACTACCTACGTCCAGCCAGTTAACTGCATTTTGACTGTCAATTGAATTTAAAGCCCCTCAGATATTCAGTTATTAGGGCCCCGCATGGAGATGCGGGTGCCCTATAGTTTTCACTTTGTCTTTCCGTCTGTCCGTCCGTCAACAATTTTTTTGTCAAAGATTTCTTGGCTTGTATAAGTGGGAATGATTTGAAATTTGGTCTGAAGCTTGGAAATGATGAGTTGTATTGTGTAAGCAATTTCAAGTTTTACGGACTTCCACTTCCTGTTTGCCGATACTTTGATTTTTTCACTTTAACAAATTTTTGGTCATAGATTTCTTGGCTTCTACAATAGGGAATGATTTTAAATTTGGTCTGGAGCTTGGAAATGATGACTTGTATCGTGTAAGAAATTTTCAAGTTTGTCTGGTATCCACTTCCTGTTTGCCGATACTTTGATTTTTTTTCTCTGAACAAAATTTTCGTCAAAGATTTCTTGGCTTGTATGAGTGGGAATGATTTGAAATTTGGTCTGAAGCTTGGAAATGATGAGGTGTATTGTGTAAGCAATTTTCAAATTTGTCAGGTATCCACTTCCTGTTTGCCGATACTTTGATTTTTTCCTATGAACAAACTTTTCGTCACAGATTTCTTCGCTTCTACAAAAGGGAATGATTTGAAATTTGGTGTGAAGCTTGATAATAATGAGTTGTATTGTGTAAGCAATTTTCAACATTGTCAGGCGTCCACTTCCTATTTGCAGATACATTGATTTTTTACTATTAACAAAATTTTCGTCACAGATTTCTTGGCTTCTACAATAGGGAATGGTTTGAAATTTGTTGTGAAGCTTGGAAATGATGATTTGTATTGTTTGAGTGACTTATAGGTTTGTCACTGAATTACTTTCTGTTTTGCTGATACTTTGATTTTGAACTTTAAATGACTTGATATTTAGTCTGAAGCTAAGAAATGATATAGTTTGGTAAAACTTCAAGAAATCAATGTATCCAGCAAATTACTGTATCAACACTTTAGTGTGTCAAACAGAATTTGAATCCACACTCATCTGATTTTTACTTTTGCCCAGAGTTTCAGGATCGAAATTGTGGGGCCCTTCCGATAACGCCAGTTTCGACATGCTCTAGTTTTGGTTCATTTGTTATATTTATTCCTCTAATTGAAGTCTTGGATTTAAATAGACCATGGGTAAACCCCTGGATTTTCTGTTCCAAGGGTTATGGAAAGAGGATTTCTAATACACTTTTGAAATTATCTAGATTTTAGAATTTTTAAACCAAATAAATATTTGGTAATTTGCAACTCCAAATAATTTTTGCAATATATATTGTGTTTCTATTTTCAGAATCCATTATTAGATGGAGGAGATTTAAGTACAATGATAGCTACAGATCCCTCTAGTATGGCATATGATGAACATGGAAAACCTCTCTACAAAAACAGAAGGACGGTTTGTAGATGTGATTATATCTGTATAAATCATACTGTAAAGGCAGTGTTAATTAGGCTGATTCCATTTATTTGGTGTGAGAGGACAGAAACATATCTCTCATTCGAGGACATAGGTTGGGAATTTGCTTATAAGATTTGAGTAAATAGATAAAAATCTGTTGGCTGTAAGAGGATTTCGGGACATTCTTGCCATGCAACTCAATGCATTTTATTTAAGGAAGTTTAAATGAGCACAGAATGTTTCTTCATGAATTATTTCAAAAATAATAGTAAAATTTAATAAGCAATAGCAAAGTAAAAATGACACATGCAAAGCTGGTCCTTATATGATTTTTGTTTTGATAAAATGATTGACTTTTGTGATGTATTACAGGTACATTTATGAATTCTGTTGTTTTCTAAAAATATGTTTTTTTAATTGTACAAGCAGTTATTTAATTTGTTGTGACCTAGAAATGGTATTTCAAACAATATTGATTATATAGGCATTTGTTTTGGTAGTAAGTGTCCACGAGTATGTTTTGAAGTAAAATAAAGACAGAGTTCTAGAAGAGGTATTGCTGTATTTGATTTTGTCAAGTTCCTGTTCAATCAAGAAAAACAGATGTATTTACGTCTTGCAAGTAATTTCCATGAAATCAGGGAAATTTACATTTTGTATTTAAATGAAACATAAAATTCAGTAATAATATTAATTGAAGATTTTTAATGATTCCAGATGAGCAGTGCAGACAGAGCTTTGATAAATGCTTTCAGAGAAATAGGAAATATGGCTGACAGACTAAATTTACCTAAGATGATAGCAGTAAGTTTATATGTATAGAATCTATTTTGGTCTGGTGATTATGGATTTTATAAAGTAGAAAGTGTATTTAAAAGTTTTAACTTCAACAAGAACTTTCCTGCTTTAACTAAGAGGCTGTAATAATATTGTTATATACAATTTTCATCGCCTTATTTTAGCTTACCTAAACCATAGGATCAAGTGTTTGTCATCAATCTGTTGTCTGTCTGTCTGCAAACTTTTAATATTTTGATCATCTCCTCTAAAACTGCTGATGCAAATCTAACTTAACTTGAAAAGAATGATGTATGTAGGAATGTTTAAAAAAATTGCTCAATTTGTTTTGATCTGATAAGAACATGGCTGCCATACAAGAAAAAATGTCAGCCTGTTTAGGGCTGTTCCAGAAAAGCTGATCTTGGACCCTTTGAAGGCTTTTTATATAAATTTCTGTGGGTGGTTGTGTTTTCATCACATTTTTAGTTCGCCTCAACGAAGTTGAGGGGGACTATTGGAGTACCCCTGGCGTCCTCTTCCGCGTCCGCATCTACGTCTATGTCCACTTCCGCATTTAAGTATATATCTTGGTAACTATGAAGGGTAGGATCATCAAACTTTGTATACAGATGCATCTTGGGCTATCTCACAGCCTTCAAGAAAACTAGGTCTCTTTGACCTATATTTTCCGCTTGAATGACTTACATTCAAGTTTACGTCCGAGTTCAGATCTCAGTCACTATACATGCTAGGATCATGTAACGTTGCATATGCATGCATTGCTGATGGTAGGTCAGCATCCAGTCAAAATTAGGTCTTTTTGACCTATATTTTCCGCTTGAACGACTTACATTCAAGTTTATGTCCGAGTTCAGATCTCAGTCACTATACATGGTAGGTTCATGTAACTTTGCATATGCATGCATCTCTGATGGTAGGTCAGCATCCAGGCAAAATTAGGTCACTTTGACCTATATTTTCCACTTGAACGACTTACATTCAAGTTTACGTCTGAGTTCAGATCTCAGTTACTATACATGGTAGGATCATATAACCTTGCACATGCATGCATCTCTGATGGTAGGTCAGCATCCAGTCAAAAGTAGGTCACTTTGACCTATATTTTCCGCTTGAATGACTAACATTCAAGTATATGTCCTAGTTCAGATCTCAGTCACTATGCATGTTAGGATTATGTAACCTTGCATATGCATGCGTCTCTGATGGTAGGTCAGCATCCTGGCAAAATTAGGTCATTTTGACCTTTATTTTCTGCTTGAATGACTTTCATTCAAGTTTAGGTCTGCATTCTGATCTCAGTCACTATACATGTTAGGATCATGTAACCTTGCATATGCATGCATCTCTGACGGAAGGTCAGCATCCAGGAAAAATTGGATCACTTTGACCTATATTTTCTGCTTGATTGACTTTCATCCAAATTTACTGAAGAGTTCAGATCTCAGTCACTGTACATGTAAGGATCATGAAAAAGAAAGGAAATTGGGTAAATGTCAAGGAGACAACATCCCATATCCAGGTTAAAACTTCCATATGCATGCATCTCTGACAATGTGCCATAACAAAGCAAACTTTGTAATCTTTGATTACCTATGTTTGTATTGTACATATAGGGTACATTCTATGGGTGGTGGGGGTCAATAAAAAGTACCTTCAAAGACCCTCATGTCAATTTTTCTGGAACAGCCCTTACTTATCACATTTAGATCATCTCCTCTAAAACTGATGACACAAAACTGAACCAAACTTACAACAATGACAAAGATTGATCATTTTTGTTTTGTTCTGTTCTGACATCAAACATTTTGTAGAAAATAGCTAAACATAAGTTCCTATGCTAAAAAATTGTGTTCCTTTGCCCTGAAGCCTATATAGCAAATTATTGAATAAAATACTTATAGCTCTGCAGACACGAATGTCAGTATTACAGCCTGGTAGTCCAAGTTACATTTTGCAATTGTCTGTGCATTAATGTTAGAGGGATAATATTGTCATATAAATATGTATTTAAATACATTATGAAAAAGAAAACTAACCATGAATAAACAAAAAATTAATAATGAATGAAAGAAGTTAAAATTTATTGAGTGAACAGTAAAACAGAGTGTAAACATGAGGAATTGCACTATGTCAAAAAAGACATTAAGGATATGAAAATATATGCGAGTCAAATTAGAAAACGAACTATGACATTCCATATTCAATAAAGATAGAAATCAACGTTTGATGACATTATTCTTATTTTTCTAGGATAGAGCAAATAATTTATTTAAACAAGTGAGTGATGGTAAAGCTTTAAAGGGTAGAAGTAATGATGCTATTGCTGCAGCTTGTATGTATATAGCCTGTAGACAGGAAGGAGTACCTAGAACATTTAAAGGTAAAATATAACTTCAGTAGACTTCTAATACAACAGAGGGAAAGAAAAAAAAAAATTAATTTTTGCCAACAGGAAAGTATTGGAGCAATTTAGCATGATTACTGTATTTTTTACACTAAAAAATTGAGAACTTTTAATATGGCAACATACTCACCTTTTCAATGAATAGTTGTTCAAATAAATATCCTCGATCTTTATTGAATCTAAAAAATGGCCAGAAGCTGAATACTTTCTTTGTTTTTCCATGATTCTTATTGAAACTATGATACTCTTAGCAAATTCCAGCTGTCTTGTAAAGATTAGAAAAAAGTTTTAAGAATACTTTTACAACATACCCCAGGTTGTGATGACTCAGTTGAAATCCCCAAGTCAAGGAAAATCTGTAGCTCTATGGTATGCCAAATAAAAAAAATAACAAACTCATCCAGGTTGTATAGACATGGAAATTGTACCTCCACTCAACCAGTTAGGGGTATATGAATAATACATGTGTTGGTCTGTTATTCCATCCATCTGTCCATCTTTTCATCTGATATGTTTCATCATAAAATTCTCTGCTCAGCCTGAAGGAATTCATTTGAAAATTGGTTTGCTGCTTTGTTGTTGCTCTACAATATCAGCTTCCTGTTTGACAGGACTTTTTAACAAGTGGGAGTATGCTTTGCATGACAACATGTGCAAGTTCATGTTTTACTTTTCCTAATAAAGATGACAATCTTCATAGCAATTTTTTTTAAACTGCTATTTATGTTCAAGATTTTCTAAATAGTTTTTATATGACCGCAAAAAATTTTGAGGTCGTATAATGGTATGGCGCTGTCGTCGTCGTCGTCTTCCGCATCGTTGTCTGTAGACACTTTTGTTTTTGGTCAATAAATAGAGTTCCAGTTGATCAATCCTTATGAAATTTTAACACAATGTTCCTTGGCACAAAAGAAAGACTTTGAGTGGTTTTGGATTTTGTGGCCCCTCCCGTTTTTAAAAAAAGGACCAAAAAGGGCAAAATTAGGTGTATTCATATTATTCGCTAAAGAATTTTTATTATTTGTCAGTTTTTGTGTCGCCTGCTGTAAGCAGAGTCGACACATAGGGATAACTATCCGTCGTCTTACGTCCTCTTAGTCGTCCTGTGTCGTCGTCGTCGTACTGCGTCGTCCCTACAGTTTTTGAATCCACAACTCCTTCAAAAACACTTCCGCCGTGCGCGGTCCCGGCTGAAGAATAGGCCCGCAGCATCCTCTGAGCTTGGAGTATGAGCCATCCTAACAGAGGACCCCGAGGGAACCCCGGGATATAGAAATAGGACCCAGTATCTCTGGCTTGCGGGGTGTGACCCCTCCTAAACGGAGGCTGACCCCGAGGGTCCCAGGATATAGAAATTGGACCCATTCCGTGGTTGTGCGGGATTAATAAATACACAACCCATCTTTCGGATGGGATGTAAACTCAGGTCCACGTGTTGGAAGAAATGCCATGCTTCCTGCACGTTAAAGAACCCTTGTAGTAAGCTCTTTTTGGGGTGGTCCGTAGGTGATCGGCTACAAGGCTAAATTCCCCGCCCTTGACGATTTCACCCTACTTTTCCAGTGGCAGTCAGAATTTCCCGTCCCATGGCCATTTCCATACCCCAAAGTGATTATTTATCAACAAACTTGTTCTCGTCTTGATATAGCTGAAATATTGCTGAGTAGACGTTAAACAATATTCAATCAATCAATCAATCAAAAACACTTGTCGGATTCCTACCAAACTTTCAGGATATGTTGTTTAACTGGTGTAGTTGTGCACCTGATACTTAGAATTTTGATTTTGCAGATTTTAGAGGTTAACAGAGCCAAAATTGCTCATTTGTGAGTCTGTTGGTTTTGAATTCGCAACTCCTTCAAAACTGCTAGTCAGATTCTAACAAAACTTTCAGTATAAGTTGTTCACCTAATGTAGTTGTGCACCTGATACTTAGAATTTTGATTTTACAGATTTGAGGGGTTCACAGAGCCAAAATTGCTCAGTTGATATTCTGGTTTGTTAATCCCCAATTCCATCATAACTATAAGTCAGATTCCAACCAAACTTGCAGGATATGCTGTTCACCTGATGTAGTTGTGCATCTGATACTTAAAATTTTGATTTTGCAGTTTTAGAGGTTCACTGAGCCAGAATAGCTCATTTGTTAATTCTGTTTGTTTATGTGGAACTCCTTCAAAACTCATACCAACCAGCCTTTCAGAATACATTGATTACTTGATATAGTTGCACACCCGATATTTAAAATTTTGATTTTACAGATTTAAGAGGTTAACAGAGCCAAAATAGCTCATTTGTTAATTGGGTTTTTTAATCTTTGACTCCTTCGCGCAATATTCACAACTGTCTGTCAGATGCCAACCTAATTTTCAGGATATGTTGTATAACAGGTCTGGTTATGCACATTATACTTAGATTTTTTTTACCGATTCTAGAGGTTTGCCAAGCCACTAAGCTCATATATTAAATCAGATTGTTAATCTGCAAGTCCTTAAAACTGTAATTCATATTCTTAACCAAATTTGCAGAATATGTTTTTCTCCTAATCTAGGCATGCAAATTATAATTAAAATTTTAATTTTGCACATTTTAGAGCTTCACTGGACCAAAAATGGCTCTTCTGTAGTGCAGGCGACACAAGTGTTCCATGGAACACCCATCAATTTTTGATAGGGTTTCTTTCAGTGTGCTCCTGAGGAAATTTCCAATCAGTAGTATGCCAACGGATTTCACGTCCCATGTACCGTTCATTAGATAAATGGGGCCCAAAAGGGGAGAATCACAAAAATTTTATTTTTAAGGCAGGGTCTCTGCCTTCTAGCTGTTGTGTAAAGCGTTCTTGAAACTAGTCTGTTTCAACCAGACTCTTACATTTAGGAGACTCAATTATATGAAAAGAATCCGAATGATCCAGACAATCATCAAAAAACGTGTACGGCTTACCAGTTATTCATACGAAGGAACAAAAAATAATCCATTCATTTGGCGATACAGTGTCCATTTCATGATCAACTACATCGTTTTATGTGTGTATTGTATTTATTTAATATCTTTTGAAAGATGCAATGTTTTTTTAATCTCAGAGGACTTTAATTGACATTCGAAATTCACGATTCGGTTCATTCATAAAAATTTCCAGCGGCGTGCTGTGATTTTACAAGTTTTTATGAATGAATACATAGTAACTTCTACTTTCGCTGTTGTAACTCGTAAAAATGTGTGTATTTCTCAATATATATGACTTTGAACCTTTTAATGATTTCATTGACATCTTCTTTACTTAAAAAAGGACCAACCGACAAATCGTAGCCTCGTATTCTTTTTATTTTGTTTATTAATGTCCTGACAGGCGGCACGTTGTTTTATCTATTAATGGCCATACTTAATTACGCCTGCATGACATACGCCGTTGTAAATAAGGGTCAAATAAGTTTCAAAATAATCTGAAATTACAACAAATGTTCTATATGGAATACTTCCAATACAAGTAAATTTAAGAATAATTCAATTATGTCAATAATGAAGCACGGAAGGTTTAAACTTTATCTTCGATGGCATTCCTAATCACAAGCGTAATCAAGTACAACACTTGCACTGGATCATGAACAAACTGTCACGGAGTCTGATTTGTTACAACGGGGGAAGCGCTCGCTTGCTGAATTTTCATCACTTGCTGTGATTCCTTCTTTTGTAGTAATTCATTTTTCACGTTGTGTTGAAACAGGGGTGAAATCTGTTAGTATACTGCGCCAAGAACACATTCAGGAAGGCAAGACGTTGTCATCCTTCATGTCCAAAGTTAAATCGTAGTCAGGTATAAGAAAACACTCCATGCTAGATCACGAAAGTCAAATGTAAAAACGTCAGTTGAAAACTCATGAGGGCCTGATAAAATTATACATATTATTTCATAGTAGATCTAGTTCTAGATCTACATTCTGACACCAAGATGGATAACTGTTTAAAATTAGGGCCCCGCCACATAGTGGCGGACGCCCTATAGTAATCGCTCTGTCCGTCCGTCCGTCCGTCCGTGCATGCGTCCGTCCGTCCGTAACAAAGTCGTGTACGGGCTATAACTTTTTTGTCTTTTGAGATAGGCTTTTGATATTTTGCATGTAGATAGATCACTTCAAGAAGATGTGTCATGAACAATGATTGGTGACCTTTGACCTTGACCTTTGTCGTCAAGGTCAGATTTTTGCTTTTATAATGACAAGTCGTGTCGGGAGTATAATTGTTGTCTTTTGAAGTAGGCTTTTGATATTTTGCATGTAGGTAGATCACTTCAAGACGATGTGTCATGAACAATGATTGGTGACCTTTGACCTTGACCTTTGTCGTCAAGTGCAGATTTTTGCTTTTCTAATGACAAGTCGTGTCCGGGCTATAACTTTTTTGTCTTTTGAGATAGGCTTTTTATATTTTGCATGTAGATAGATCACTACAAGATGATGTGTCATGAACAATGATTGGTGACCTTTGACCTTGACCTTTGTCGTCAAGGGCAGATTTTTGCTTTCGTACTGACAAGTTGTGTCTGGGCTATATCTTTTTTGTCTTTTGAGATAGGCTTTTGATATTTTGCATGTAAATAGATCACTTCAAGACGATGTGTCATGAACCATGATTGGTGACCTTTGGCCTTGACCTTTGTCTTCAAGGTCAGATAATTGCTTACATTCTGTCGATATCTTGATAATATGATTGGTGTCCATACTTGTGTAGTGTCCACACTTGTACTGTGTCCACACCTGTATTGTGTCCTCACACACTTAAATTTGCACTTATATTACAGCAGGGCCCACAGAGATGGCTGCCATCTCTCCGATGTCTAGTTATCACTGTATAGCACTTGATTTATTGTGATCTAAATTTGGGGAAAATTTTTACATGTGCCTCCAAAAAGTGGCAGAACAATCGCTGTTTTGATGGTGACCGAAAACTTGTAGAAGTAGAAGTAGAAGTTGTAACCTTTAAAAGATTATAAGTGGCTACAAGCATTTCGGCGTCCAGTGCTTTGCTCCAACAGAAAAAACCTGATGTGCATGTAGATAAAAAAAATACAAATATGGAATGCTAGATAGAGATCCATCATAAGAAGAAGTCTGCAACCCATTCAATGTGTTTTGGAAGGTGTTGTCCCCAGATTATGGCCACAGAGACTTGCTACGGCCTACAAAAAAAGCGTTCAATAGAAAGTTTTTTTTCTAGGCTGGGAGCAAGTCCCACTCCCTTTGATAAGGCTGTTATCAGTAAAATCCTCTAAAGGTGGTTCCTTCAGATCTCGTTTTTGTGAATATCAATGTAATCATGAAAACAAGTAATTGTTTTAATCACAGTCAAATAGTCATCAAAGTGATAACATGACAAAATTAGAAATATCAACATTAATCAAGCCTCCGAGTGTAACACTTGTTTGGAATACTTACAAGTACCAACAAAGAGGAACAAGGCAATAGAATGTAAATAGAGTTTTAACTAAATCGCCAACAACCCATACAAAAACTGAAAAGACAACCCAAACCGGGAAGGAAAACTTTGGATTTGAATTCTTGAAAAAATTACATGCCAAGATTTCAGCAAAACAGTAATAATTACAGGACTTCTGTGAATACTCAGGAACCTGCCTTAACAGCATTCCATGCTTTGATTTTCTTTCTAGTCCGATTTTGATGCAGTTTTTTTCAAACAATTCTTATGAAAAATCAGTATGGCCCTCAATTATTAGATATTTGATCACATGTTTCCTTTCAGAGCTATGAGGGGCAAAACGGGTTGAAATTGCAAATGACTTGAAATGTGCAGATTACATAAAATTTTTATTTTTCATTGGATTTCGATGGGATTTTTCTTTACATTCCTCCTATTTTAAGGTTTCAGTAGTATGTCAATGGATTTTGCATATCTTTTACCGTTTCCAAGCTGTAAGGGGTCAAAGGGGTCAAAGTTGCTATTTTCACAATTTTCACAAATATGTAAAATCTTTATTTCTCAGCGGATTTAGATGTTTTTTCTGGTTTGTGTCCAGCTGATTACTGTTTCAGTCTCCTTATTGTGTCCATTTAGTTACTGTGTCAAAGTCTTTACTTTGTCCACATTCACTTGATATTGCAATTGTTCAAATTTCAGTAGTCGACATGCTGCAGTCGTATCATGCTGCGCTCTGCGTAGCCCTTTATTTATGAGATACTTTATTTTATTTTAGAAATATGTGCTGTGTCAAAAATTTCAAAGAAAGAGATTGGCAGAGTATTTAAATTGATATTGAAGAATCTAGAAACCAATGTGGAATTAATTACTACAGGAGATTTCATGGTAAAGTATATATATCTAATGTTGATATTAAGTTCATTACACTTAGAATTATACAGATCATTTTTGTTTAGGGAAGTAGAACCCATTTCAAGTCCAAGTCAATATCAGAGCAAACAATTTACAAAAAAAAAGAAAAAAAAAATTCTCTGATAAGTTGTTATAACTCATACCGCAACCCAAGTTTTTTTGCTTTCGTGTACAAAAATTTGTGAAATTATGTACCATGCCTATTTTTTATGGATACTTTCAATAGTGCTCCCTATAGGCCTTTCACAGCTAACTCTTGGATTGGTTCAGGACTTATTTTAGTGTGCAAGTCTTGTTTATCTTTGAAACATTTGAGCACATATATACTTAAAAGTTACTTTTTTGAACATCATTATTTCTGCAACATCCTGTTTTGAATGGAAATGTTTTTTAATAGTAAATTTTATGAAGAATCTGGATGCACTGGACAAGACTTACAGTAACTACAGGCCTGCTTGCACCAGTGAAGGGAGATATATGATGAATCAGATGATGTACCTATTTGCAGTATAATGATATCATAAAGACATGCCTTTTTAAAGCTCATTATATTTTTCTGCATTTATACCATTTTTTATTCCCTTTTATTGAGAAAACTACAACCACAATGTGTATGATAGGAGTAGACAATTAAATTGACATTTATTCTATTTCAGTCACGTTTTTGTTCTAACCTTGGTCTACCCACATCTGTACAGAAGGCAGCTACACATATAGCTAGGAAGGCAGTAGAATTTGATTTAGTAGCAGGGTATGTATATACTTGTTTCACATAGCTAATATTGGAATGTAAAAATAATTGTTTTTACAGGTCAACTACAGAGTTGCGCCATAATTTCACAGACAAATTCAAAATTGTCTGAATATTTATTTGAAATGATGTTATTTTCAAAATATTCTGTATTCTTTGTTGAAATTAAATTATTTCAAGCAAACTGTCTTTAGTTTTAGAAATACATGTTTATTAAATTTTGTAAATTTTTCATTTATCCTTGAACTTACTAAACAAAAATGTAGTCCAAACATAACAAATATTTTTGCAGACATTTATCATAAAAAGATTTTTTCAAACATGTCTCAAAATTTCTTTATTGTACTTTATCATTGTAACACTTTAACCTACATGTATATTTGTGACTTTCTGTGATAGTCCCCAAGTTGGAATATAAACTGTACTGAACTATATACCTCATGTATAAAGTTAGGTATTCTTGGTATAACAACATAGGAAGTGGCTAGGCTGTTCCATTTTAGTCATGTAATTTTACACTAAATTATTTTATTTGATCGAGTTAAAAAAAAATAAATACAGATTGAAATTCAAAATTTTATAAGTTGTGTTTACCCTGTGAATGGGGGTCGCCTATTTTAGGCATCTTTTCCAAACTGACACTATAACTTCCAACAATTTTAAAGAAAAGAAGTTTTCATATTGAAAATCACATCATGACATGTACAAAACTTTTTAAGTTTATCAGAATTGCCTCCCTTTTGAAGATTTGGAGAAGAAAAAAAACAAATAGAAGAAGCTCTCCTCCTTCTTTCATATAGAATATCAATTTTAGTTATTCAAATATTTCTTTTGCGAAAACAAATTCAAATTCTTTTTTTTAGCATGCATCCAAACAAAAGCTTATTAACAAGTTGTGCGTACATTACAACAAAGAAAGAATAACATTAAGGAACATTTATATAGATTGTCATGTTACCCGCAAAGAAGAAAGACAACCGTGACAAAGAAGCAATGTTGTCATGATTAGAAATGATTTATCTTCAATTAAAGTTTGTAAACATCAGTTCAATGGAATGCACCTTCCCTATTTTGTCCCGTCTGGTGTCGCCACTGCACTATCAGGTTTTGTTCTATGACGTCATGATTCCGGGAAAAGTCGCGCACAAGGAACAATTATTGAACATGCGTGAAACACAAGTTTTCCCGCGAACTACCTGATAATGCAGCAGCGACACCAATCGGGAAAAGCAGGATGGTGAATTCCATTTGTTATTTCAGACGAAGTCCAATCTCTGTTGCTGCAGCAGCTATTTACATGGCATCTCAAGCTTCAGCAGATAAAAAAAATCAAAAAGGTAAGAGAGGATATTTCAATAGGAAAAAAAGAATGCAATAAATTTCCTGATTGCACCAGTTCAAATATAGCTTAAACTTGATGACATCATTGAGGACAAAAAGTGCTGATATTTTGTATGGAAATGTATTTTTGAGATACAGTTAAGAGAAGGGTTATTGCATGAATAATTAGCATATTATCCCTCATAGATTGTGAAAAAAAAAATCATTATATTCATCCAATGATCCTATTGTATAACATTATAGACTATAAACAATAGAAAGTCATTGAAACATACCGTATAAGTGTTTTTTTTCGCGGGACGCAAATTTCGCGATTTCTTTTAAAATTGCTGGATTTTATTTTCGTGAGACTAAAATTTTCGTGATTGCTTTTCATTTACTGTATAAAGTCTCATATAAATTATATTTCGCGGTATTCAATTTTCGCGACTTCAGAATGGTCGCGAATAAAGCGAAAATTAAGTCCTCGCAAAATTAACCACTTATACGGTATATGAAAGACTCATGATATAAATAGGAGAAGTACATATAAATATAGAATGATAAAGTAAAGAAAAGCAATAATCCCTATGGGGAAAACTTTTAAGAATATATTTATAAGAAAATAGTCTGAAAGTTTTGTCAAGTAGCACAAGAAATTTAAGATAATTTTTTTCCCAGCAAAAACGTGATATCAGTCGAACAAGATTTACAAACCTTATTTAGCTGTTGATATATAAAAGAAAACAGTGGTATATGTGGGAAAAAAAGAATTGATGCAGTGGCTAATAATTTCAGTATCAGGAACTTGTCAATACAGGAAGTTATCAAGTCACTGTCAAGGTTTTTATGCTTTTGTGCTGCAGTTAAACTTTTCTAAGCTGAACCACATATGAAGTCCCTGCCTAGTAATGTTTAAATATACAAAGAATGCTCATTTCATTGAGATGTGACAAAAACGTACCCCCTTCCCCAGTGCAGAACATAGTTTAACATTGGATTGTATTAGAAAATCTAATGTTCACAGGCTTTCCGAAATGTGCCGGTCTGTCTGTCCTGACCGGCATTTTTGAGTCTGGACCGGCAAATAATTATCCGTGTCTGACCAGAGGACCGGCAAGAGATTTCATCTGTCCATTGGTTGTTGCCTCTGTTTATTTGCATGTCAATAGAAAATGTTTCAACCGGTCTTTAAAGTATAACATTCCTTGCTTTCTTTAGAATACAAGCTTTATCCAATTTTGACTACGAAATCGCAAATGGCTGACTTCCGATTTTGTACATCAGAACCGGAACGGAGAAAACACTTTTTTCCGGATTTTCGTCATAATTGTCTGGCAAGTTCACTTTAGGTCCGGCAACTTTTCTTGCTTGTTGGACCAAATGACCGGCAGAATTTTTCAACTTTCGGAAAGCCTGTGTTCATCATCTGCTTGGAAACTTATTTGACAGATAATTATCACTTTTACTTCACAGCCCTATAAGTAATAAATTTTAATTATTTTTCTTTACAGAGATAGGAGATATTGCTGGTGTAGCTGAAGTGACTATAAGACAGTCATACAAACTGATGTATCCAAGGGCTGTCCATCTGTTTCCCACAGATTTTAAATTCCACACACCTGTAGAACAGTTACCCACACAGTGAAGGATCTAATTTAAAAAGGATAGATTAATATAGAAGGCTACACCAATATGACATGTTAGTGTCATGTGACAAAGCTTTACATCCTTGATAAAAAATGTATGTAATATTGTGCATTTTTTGTTGTTAAAAAGTCCCAAGCAGGTCATTTTGTTACCATTTAAAGAGGGATATAGATATGAAGAGACTATTCATGTATATTCTGTATATGATGGAAGAATTTTTGTAGTTTGACAAGATGTATGCTGGTCATGGACTTTTTTATAAAGTTTTTTTAACCAGCTTAAAAATCCTCAAACATGTTCGTATTTTTTAATAAAAGGTGTTTAACTAATGAGAGAAAGAGAAAAAATACGAGGATTTTATAAAAAAAAATATATTAGATTTTGCTTAATAATGTTTATAAGGCCACTTTTTTTTTATTTGTTGGTTTACGGATCCGCCGACCCTATTTTCCAGAAATTGAAATAAAAATAAAAATGATTTTGAATCCTTTTTTTTATTTCCGCCGCCACCATCTTGCCTGATTGAAAAAGAAAAAAGTAAAGGAGTTCCGAAAATCAACGCTATTAAGCCTATTAACATGGGTTTCTTTCCCCTTCTCCAAAATTCCCCCAGAAAAACAACATGTCTGCCGTGGAATTGGTTTGAATGGGAAAATCTGGCAGATAACTTAATGTGTGCTGGTGATAAAGTTGTGTGAGCACTCTGTTAGTAATTTTCCAACTTGCTTCTTTGAAATTTCAAGCTGTTTTTTCAGTCTGGCAGGTAGGTGCAAAATTGACAGATCCGTTTTTTTTTAAAAAATTTTTTACCGCCTACGACCCGACCTCAGGAACAAAAAAATCCGTAAACCAACAAATAAAAAAAAGGTGGCCTAAAGATATAATCTGTTTCCTTCTGGAAATGTGATATAACAATATGTATAATACTTGAGGATATATTAAAACATGACCAGCAACAATTGTTAAATGATTGAAATACAGAAAATGTATTAGAATACCATTAATGTCTTCTATCATTATTTGTGGGTTTTGTTTAAAAAAGAGAGTTGTTATGACCTACAGTTTAAGAGTGGGAATACAAATTGTTATGGTTCAAAATTTTTTATGGTCAGGATGCAGGCTTTAAGCATTTTTCATCATTATCATATTTATAATTTTTTATGTTAAAAAAAATGGACTGCCAAATTCTTGCTGACATCAATTTACTTGTGGAGACTTCAGTTGAATTGTTTCAGATAATTGATAAATATTTATACTAATGAACAAAAAGTTTCCAGTCCAATGAATCCGTATGAAAGTCCCTTATAGAGCCTGAACTTAAGGTTCTTTTAAATCTAAAGAATAAAACTCTCATACTTTTTAACACCTCCTTAGTATTTGAACTTTAATTGGTGCTATTAGTGATCACATCGGATTTTTTTTTTAGCTTATACAATAGGGTATTTCATAGCTTTGTAAAGAGCTTTCAGGTGAAAAAATCATCATCATAGATAAAATGACATCTGACATTACTTCAAATATTTTTAAACTTTGTCAGTGACAGTTTGGTCTGTCTCTCCCTCTTTACCTACATACTTTAAATGTCCCATGCTAATTTCCTAGGAAGATGGATTGTGTCTCACTGGCAGTTTTCTCTCTTCTATTGTATTCTCTTACAGTGGTGTATTCCATACATACAATTGTTCCAGTTGACCCATTCTTTGAAATTTAATGGCATTGACCAGGCATTACCATAAAAAGTAGTTAGATGTTTGGTATTTTTGGTCCAAAGTGCTATGAGGGACCAAAAAAGAATGATTTCTTAAGTAATTATTTAATTAGCTTTGTGCAATATAGATGAAGGTGATTAAAAAGATTGGTCTTGAATGATTGTATGTATTGTTTAATGTTGTATAACATGATTTTTTGATAAAACCATTCATGCAAACTTGTGTTTCTTTCTTTTCACATATAGACGATATGGAGTAAATGTCAAATACATAACAGTTATTCCCACACTGTCAAGATTTTGGGATTTATGTGCCTTGATATATTTGAAGTTTCAGGATACTCTTTCTTATCCATATAGTATTCCTTGTATTAAGTGCAGATGGCGCTTAGAAAATTTGAAAAGGGGAGTGCTTATTCACCATGGCACAAACTCATGACAAACTATGTTAAAATACAAAATGCTTATGAAAATTTTTGACTTGTAGAATAGAAGAATATGAAGGATGTTACATTTGATCAGTTGATTGTACTAAAATGTAAACAAAAAATATGATAACTCTAAAATGCCAACACATGGTCAATAGATATAAAAACAAATCAACGACAGAACATGTATGATATACATGTAAATACAGAATTTACTGTAAAAGTGGAACTTTTGGGTCGCTTTAGAATTTCAAATGAAATTAAGGCAGGGACACTTGAACGGCAGGAAGCTTAATATGAGGAATCCACTATATATTTTTTCAGATCTAAATACATGCAAAGGTAATAGTTTCGTAGTTTTATGTATTGTATAATAAACAAAATACAAGAGCTGTCGCCAAATGGTAGCCAAATATAGCCCCCGCTCATTGAACTCTGAATCGATATAGTAAGTGCAAATTTAAGTGGTTGTGGACACAATTCAAGTATGGACACAATGATATAATCTTCAAGGAAGAACTTCTCATAAGGTTGCTAATACTAACTGTCAAAATCAGACAAAAATAAAATTCAACTGGTTTTTTTTGTTTGCCTCTTTGACATTTTATACAAAAAACATAAGCGTTATAGAAATTACATTTCAACATTTTTAAAACAACTTTTCAAGAGGAATACAATGAAAAGTGTGTTTCTCGCCCCACGATTGGTTTCATAATTCTTACGCCTTGAATAAATTCTTTGAAAAAGTAAAAAAAATAATCATTGCAAAAAGGAATCAACGAAAGTCCCAGTCAAATTATCTCCCCTTCCTGGTTTCAGACAAAAATTATATTCCTTCATGCACATCTCCATATAGTGCCCTTCCTTTATGATAAGTTATAAAAATCTGTTAAGTTATTTAAGAGGAGTTGCGCTTACAAGGTAACCCATACAGATGGAATCAAAGAAAAGTCGAAATCAAATTATCTCCCTTTCCTGGTCTGGGACAATTATTATATTCATTCACTCACATCTCCATATAGTGTCCTTTCATTGCATCAAGTTTCATCAAAATTCTTCCGGTGGTTTAAGAGGAGTTGCTTTTTCAAGATATGTGGACAGAAGGATGGACAGACGGACAGACTGACCGACAGACAAGGTGATTCCTATATACCCCCAAACTGTGTTTGAGGGGGGTATAGTCCAATTGGTGAATTTTACCGGAAAATATTTTGACGTCTCAATATAGATTTTTGGACGTCACAATGTAACATGACGCAATTTACTCCGATTGACCCCAGGTCAATTGGGTAATTCATTCATAAAACGAAATTTGAAATTAGTCTACAATAGTCTATAAAAAATTGTCATTCTACTATATATGAATTACTTATCAAAGCAAATTTCAAGGAACAGTTTAAACAATAAGGTACTCAAATGCTTCTAATGATTTATTTTCTATCAAATACTTAACTATTCTGTATAAAGCAAAAAAAAATATGTTAACAGTAGATAAATGTAACCCAAGCATTAGCACTGGCAAGTAACTTTACTGTCCATAAGTACTCACAACTGCAATTTCCAAATACATTGTATTAGAATTGAACTAACTAAAATCTTGTCAGTGCAACTTGAATCTAAAGATTGGAAAACTGCTGCTGAATTATACTCCCTTAGAGAGGTGTACAAGACTGTAGATTGAGCAGGTCAAAACTATGTGCTGCTAAGTTTCCTAAAATTAAGTATAGAACCAATTTAGACCATGGCTTTCTACTTGTAAGTTTTCAAATATTTAGTATAAAACCAGCTAAGCCCATAGCTGTGTACTCATATGTCAACTAAGGCTGTAGCTGTGCGCTCGTAAGTTTCCAAGCATTAAGCATGAAACACCATATTTTACAGTTAGGTACTGCTAAATTTCTAAGCATTCAGAATAGCAAAACTTTAATCTACATTTATGCACTCCAAAATTTTCAAACACTCAGTATAGAACAAGATAAAGGCAATAGCTCATATATTCACATACCAAATATAAGTTAGATTGTATCTAATAATTAATACTTCGATTCAACATTTTATTACAATGACAACATATTAAAATGAAAAAAGTGAAATTATGCATAATTTTTTTCTGAAATGTCTGTATAAATCTCTAGCTCTAACTAATAATCAATAAGTATATTTAAAAGGGAAAGGAGATTTTTATACCCCGCCACACGAAGTGGCGAGGTATTATGTGATACCCTCAGTCGTGTGTCCGTGTGTCCGTATGTCCATCTGTCCGTCCGTCCCCTGAAGGTTTCCGACTGATAACTTGTGAACGAAATAACATAAGGTCTTCAAACTTGGTATGTGACTTGTTTACCACAAAACTTAGGCCAACTTCGATTTGGGGTTCAGAGGTCCAAGGGGTTCTGGAGTTATGCCCCTTTAAACTTTGAAATTTTGCAAATTTTAGGGTTTCCGACTGATAACTTGTGAATGAATTAATATATTGTCTTCAAACTTGGTATGTAACTTGTTAATAACAAAACACAGGCCAAGTTTGAATTTTGGTTCAGAGGTCCAAGGGGTTCTGGAGTTATGCCCCTTGAAACTTAGAAATTTTGCAAATTATAGGGTTCCCAACTGATAACTTGTGAATGAAATAACATACGGTCTTCTATTTTGGTATGTAAGTTGTTTGCCATAAAACACAGGCCAAATATAATTTTGGGTTCAGGAGTACACAGGGATCTAGAGTTATGCCTCTTTAAACTTAGAAATTTTGTGAAACGTGGCGGGGTATCATGTAATGCACCATTACTATTTTTTATCAAAGCAATAATGAAATAAAAGTACCTGCAGACAAAGATTTTTACAATATTATGAGAGTTTGTAAGACACACTATTTTGACTGTCTTGTTAAGGAGAATGTTATGACAATTCATCCGACATCTTGCTAATGCTCCAACTACAGTATCTAGGGACAAGATGATTAAAAATAGCACTTCTGTGTTAGCATCCTTCAGTCTTCGTTATTAAAGTGGATGAGGATAACAGTTATTTCCCTAACATTGACTGGACACCTAAGCTTCATAAGAATCCTTACAAACAGAGTTTCATCGCAGGATCTGCCAGATGCACCACAAAATCCATATCCAAACTCCTTACTACTTAACTGACTGCAGTTCGATGTCTTAAAAGCTACTAAAAAGCCTATTCTGCGGGCGGCTTGAGTCAGATGTGGATTCTTGAAATTTATACAGATCTCTCTGGAAAGCTCACCTCCAGCAGTCTCGCCTATAGCCATAGCATTCAAACGTTTGTTTTTTCTACTCCTCATGCAACCCTTCAATATAATAAAAACAGTAGTTTCCGACCTGATACATCAATGCTTCTGCACCAAAAACGGAGAATGTGGTAAAAGGAAAAGATAAAACATATTTTATAAGAACCATATAGATTTAAAGAATATTTACATTAGATATGTCCTACTGAGCCTAAAATTAAAGATATTCTCAACTCTGCTTCATAAATTGATATACATTGATGAACATGGACGTCCAAAATCTAGGTTATATGACAAACATGATGGTTTTGATTTCCCGATTGTGAACTTTCCATTTCTTAGCAGCAATATAACTACCTCTCATCAGTATGGAGTGTATTTATCACAGTTGATTCGTTACTTTCGAGCGTGTAGTTCATACAGTGACTTTGTTAAAAGAGCAGAAGCACTATCACAGAAACTGAAAAAAGTCAGTGATATGTTCAGCCTTTATAAATTTCGTCTCCTCAGAAATTTTATGGCAGTCACCACGACATCAGAAATAGATACAAAATGTCAGTTTCACACACTAGAATGGGCATTTTCAGCTAGATTCACGTCCTCCCGGATTTGACGTTGCCGATTTTGACTCTTCCCTGGATTGACCCACTGACAGTGTAACGGTTGCTATAGGGTCTGTAAATCTCGTTCAATTTTTTAACTTCCGGATACATAAATTGTACCCGGAAGTTGAATTTTTATCAAAAACGTGTGACGTTCAAGCAACAAATTTGGACGTCATAATGCTACAACGTCATTGTTTGGCGGGAAACGATTTCAGACTGTACTTTTATCCTGTTTTCTCGGTATCACATGGCGAGACTTTCAGAACCTTTATACAGAGCTTGCCCTTTCGGAGCAATCGACGTCATTCTGTTTTTATAGAGTAGTGCTTCAGTTTTGAGTTGTATTTGTGGTGCTCAAACGTTTTTTAGGTTTTTGGTGTCTTTAGTTTTCCGTCTTTGGGTTTTCTGTTTTAGCTCACCTGACCCAAAGAGTCAGTGTGAGCTATTGCTATCACTTTGCGTCCGTCGTCCGGCGTCCGGTGTTAACTTTTCACATTTTCACCTTCTCCTCAAGATCTGAAACCACTGAAGCAAATTCAACCAAAGTTTACAGGAATGATGAATGGAAGGTCCTTCACAAAAATTACACATTTCGTTCCGATTCGATAAAAAAACATGGCCGCCAGCGCGGATCTTAGTTTTAACATTGGATCCTATGGTAAAATCATCACTTTCAACATCTGCTCTGAAACTATTTAAGCAAATTTAATTTAACTGTACCGAAATGATGTATGGAAGGCCCTTTAAAAAGATTGCACATTGCATTCCGATTCGACAAAAACATGGCCACCAGCACGGAACATAGTTTAACATTGGCCCTAAGGGAAATTCACATTTTCATCTACCCTTCTGACACCATGAAGCAAATTCAACCAAACTTTACAAGAATGATATATGGAAGGTTTTTACAAAGATTGCACATTTCGTTCCGATTCGATAAAAAACAGCTGCCAGCGCCGATCTTAGATTTATCATTGGACCCTACGGGAAAAACATCACTTTCAACATCTGCTCTGAAAATAATGAAGCAAATTTAACTACACTTTATTGAAATGATGTATGGAAGGTCCGCTACAAAGATTGCACAGTTCGTTCCAATTCGTCAAAAAAACCCCAAAAAAACATGGCCGCCAGCACGGAACATAGTTTAACATTTGCCCTATGGGAAATTCACATTTTCATCCTCTCTTCTGAAACCCCTGAAGCAAATTCAACCAAACTTTACAAGAACGATATATGGAAGCTTTTTACAAAGATTGCACATTTCGTTCCGATTCGATAAAAAACATAGCCGCCAGCGCGAATCTTAGTTTTAACATTGGACCCAATGTAAAAAACATTATTTTCAACATCTGCACTGAAACTATTGAAGCAAATTTAACTAAACTGTACTGCAATGATGTATGGAAGGTTCTTTACAAAGATTGCACATTTCGTTCTAATTCGACAAAAAACATGGCCGCCAGCACGGAACATAGTTTAACATTGGCCCTAAGGGAAATTCACATTTTCATCTTTTCCTCTGTAATCACTGTAGCAAATTCAATCAAAGTTTACGGGAATGATGTATGGAAGGTCCTTTACAAAGATTGCACATTCTTTTCTGATCTTAGTTTTAACGTTGGACCCTATAGGAAAAACATAATTTTCAACATCTGCTCTGAAACTATTGAAGCAAATTTAACTAAACTGTACTGAAATGATGTATGGAAGGTCCTTTACAAAAAATGTTCATTTTATTCCGATTCGACAAAAAACATGGCTGCCAGCACAGAACATAGTTTAACATTGGCACATTTTCATCTTCTCTGAAATCACAGAAGCAAATTCAACCGAATTTTGCAGGAATGCTGTATGGAAAGTCTTTCACAAAGATTGCACATTTTGTTCCAATTCGATAAAAAACATGGCTGCCACCGCAGATCTTAGTTTTAACATTGGACCCTATGGGAAAAACATCATTTTCAACATCTGCTCTGAAAATATTGAAGCAAATTTAACCAAACTGTACTGAAATGATAAATTGAAGGTCCTTTACAAAAGTTGTGCATTTAGTTCCGATTCAACAAAAAACATGGCCGCCAGCACAGAACATAGTTTAACATTGGCCTTATGGGAAATTCACATTTTCATCTTCTCTTCTGAAACCACTGAAGCAAATTCAACCAAACTTTACAGGAATGATGTATGGAAGGTCCTTTACGAAGACTGCACATTTCGTTCCGATTCCATAAAAAACATGGCTTCCAGCGCGAATCTTAAGTTTTAACATTGGACCCATTGTAAAAAAACATTATTTTCAACATCTGCACTGAAACTATTGAAGCAAATTTAACTAGACTGTACTGCAATGATGTATGGAAGGTCTATACAAAGATTGCACATTTCGTTCTAATTCGACAAAAACATGACCGCCAGCACGGAACATAGTTTAACATTGGCCCTAAGGGAAATTCACATTTTCATTTCCTCCTCTGTAATCACTGTAGCAAATTCAATCAAAGTTTACAGGAATGATGTATGGAAGATCCTTTACAAAGATTGCACATTTCGTTCTGATTCGATAAAAAAACATGGCCGCAAGCATGGGTCTTAGTTTTAACGTTGGACCCTATGGGAAAAACATCATTTTCAACATCTGCTCTGAAACTATTGAAGCAAATTTAACTAAACTGTACTAAAATGATGTATGGAAAGTCCTTTACATAGAATGTTCATTTTATTCCGATTCGACAAAAAACATGGCTGCCAGCACAGAATAACATTGGCCCTATGGGAAATTCACATTTTCATCTTCTCCTCTGATACCACTGAAGCAAATTCAACCAAACTCTACAAGAATGCTGTATGGAAGGTCCTTCACAAGGATTGCACATTTCGTAACGATTCGATAAAAAACATGACCGCCAGTGCGGATCTAAGTTTCAACATTGGACCCTATCGGAAAACATCATTTTCATAAAGTGATCTGAAGCAAATTCAACCAAACCGTATGAAAGGTGTTTTACAAAGATTGCTCATTTTGATGAATCCGACAAAAGAAATGGTTCCAAGCACAGAACTTTGTTTAAAATGTGATCCCTATAGGGGAACATCTTTTTCGCCATATGCGTTGAAACTATTGTAGCAAATTCAGCCAGGGTAAGATTGCTTGTTTTGTTTTGATCTGATTAAAAACAAGACCACAAGTACAGAGCATATTTTATCACAGTATCCTATATGATAAACATTAGTTTCATTCCCTACTGCAAGCATTTTGTCAGGTGAGCGATTCAGGCTCAGATTCAGAGCCTGTAGTTTTGTCTTGTCACTGGATTTTGATTTTTGTAATTTTATTTTGTTCCTTCGAAATGGTACTGCCCTTATTTTCTTATCTTCTGTGTCCCTTGTATTCTTCTCAGGCATTTGTTTTGGAAGACTTCCCATTTCTTCATGTCGCTCTTGATGATACGCAAACACTCTTGACTCGTACATCAGCATTTGTCTTGCATTTCTGTTGAATATACGTATTTTCTTTTTCTTGCTGTATATCTCAATAAATGTTTAAATCCTGCAATACGGGATAAGATAGGATCTCTTTTGTATTTTAAGACGTAACCAAGGAGGGAAACTGGTACCAGACTGCATTTGTCAGGTTCATGCGTTCGCTCATTATGAGGACTACCGTCCATCCGGGAACTTTATTACAAAAAGAGAATCGTATCGGATTACCCGAAAGATCCATATTAAAGTACGTGCTTTGCTAGTCTTCCATGTTTCTTTCTTAGTGCCATTGTTAGAACTTACTATGCTGCCTAGATATCCGAAGTTTACCACTCTTTCTAATTCGTTGTTTTTAAATTCAGACCTGTCAAGTCTCACGCTTTCGGCGTGAGAGTCACGCTTCCAAACACCAAATCACGCTCTCACGCTCACCCCTCTCAATGTCACGCTTTTTAAAATTTTGGAGAAAATAGATTTCAAACAGATAAAACGACCTTTTCATAATAAAACCAGAAATTAGGGATTGTTCTGCACATACTTTCATACAACCGGTTAATTTTCTACTATATGCCCTGTGATTAAACTTCAGTGGAGGTTGCAGATATGAAAAATTTTGTTTAAATTCCTTGCTTTGACCATTTAAAATGCTGTCAGAATGTCACCCTTTGCGACTCTGAAAAAAATATTGTTGCTTTTTCCGCAGACGCCCTCCGTCTCACTCTTGAAACCAACACCCCCTTGACAGCTCTGTTTTATGGTCATGGGATCTGTCATAATAATGGCAATACATATAATTTTCTTGTCGTTTTTTTTTACTAGTTTGTTTGGAATAATAATTAAGTGTAAGGCAAGTGAGAACCCTACCATCATTCTAAAAATTCAATTAAAGATGTTCGCTGGTCAATTTTAAAGCAAGAATTTTAGTTAGATTTGATTTTTTACTTATACATTACATACATTACATGTTATGTATAGTCCCTGGTTTAACATAAACAATTTCTATTTTATAATAAATGTGGTAAATTAACACCAAGTGAATAAAATTTTGTCAGAATGCTTCAAAAGATGTATTAATCACAAACACTCAACCATAGGTAAGGTCAGTTTCACCCTTACAGTAAACATTTCCTGCTTCTTATAAGACACCGCCGTGTCGAACATGTCAAATTATGTAGAGGAAACCACAATCTTAAGCTTTCAAAGGTTAAAATCTATTTCCATCTGGGAAACAAATTTCGCTTAGCTGTTCACAAGATAATGTATCGTCTATGTATTTGATAAAAATATGTTTAGAATGAAATAAATGAAGTCAACCGTTGAACTTCTGCATTGATGACATCAAATTGTGAGTACAATACCTTTGTTTAAGTAGCCTATTTGTTAGTATCCGGCCTTTATCAAAGAAGTCGATATATCCACCACATGCCCTTGAGTAGCGAATGGGGTGGGAGATGTAAACTCCATCTGCTGGCAATTTTGGAATGTTGCTACAAACAAAAGGGAAATTGACTATTCGAAAAATGAAGTCACAACGTCATACCGCTTAGTTTGAAGTCTACCTCTGTGGTCAGTTTCAAGATGAAGGTCAAGGAATGAAGTTGATGTGGAATTATCTGTAGTCCTCCAAACTGCACAAATAGATAGTCGATAAGAAACATTTTAATCTCTTTTTCTGTATATCTTTTCTCCGATTCTTAGTCATATTTCACGAAGTACCTATAACAATATTCATTGGAGAACATCTATGAATTAAATCTGTTCATGAGGAATCGTAGAAGTTAAATTTTTAATGCTGTTACAGTGATAATGATGTCGAGTCGATCTTTAGAGTTTTCCATATCCACATTTCATTTACACCGCTACTTGAAAAGCAAGTATCATAATATTTTTGAAGACCCTTTTTACAGCTGCCAAGAAGGATGTTAATAGCTTAGTAATAGGTTTTATAGATCTAGCGATATATCGTTGTTTGTTTTGGCATTTATGTAATTTTGGTAGCTATTACAAAGAGGGAGATTCGTGTCTTCATCCTTGGTCGAAATCCCAAAGGAAGGCAAAACGGCTCATTAAAATTATTGCAATTTTTTTAACATATGATTTATGGTCTTGTGATCATTTACTCCATATCCTTTCGTAAAATATTATGGTTCTTTGACATCTCCTCATTAGATAGAATAGAAGCTAAGTAAATTGGATTGCATTTGGAATTTCCAATGGTCGGTTCTTTCTTAAATAATCTATGTAATAATTTTTGCAAATAAAAATGATGCATTAGGGGCCTTAATGACGACATCTTTGTCATGAATAGAGAAGTGACTGGCCACTTCAGCATTTTTGAAAATTAAGGATGCTTTAGTTCTCACTGACCATCTCTTTCCCGGATGACAACAGATCTTTTCCTTTACAACTAAATTTTGTTTTTCCTCTACCGGATTTAACATATTCAATACGGCTAGTGTCTTATAGAAAGCAGGAGATGATTACTGTACCGGTACACCTGATCTCACAAATGGTATTTATTAGGTCTGTGTTGTTCATATGTTAGTGACTGCCTTCTTTTTTTCTTTTTTGTCCAATACTCATGTGGTGTCCTTGTTTCTTGGTATTTCCGATGTTGCTGTTGTCCGTGGGTTGTTCGTTTTTTTTTGCTGACTGTTCGGTTCTCGTTTAATGATTAATTCTTTTAAAATTCATTGAATTGACCTCTCAGCCTTAATCCACACACAAAGAGAATGCCTGATACGTTTTCAATAATGCGCATTAGCTGAAACGTTTTCGATGGGCATTCATAATTTGTTGACGTCTGAACGCAACAACCGTTTTAGATTCGCATTCGATGCGTATTCGATTCGCATTAAATGTACGTCTGAACGCAGCATTAGGATGTGTTTAGTTAAAATGCAAAGACCCTATCAATAAATCAATGTTGATGCCAAAGAAGGCCATACGTAATGACTTGACGATAATACTATGAATTAGACGATTTAAAGGTTTTATAAGTTTGTTAGGCGAGTTTAAGTATTTTTTACTCTTATATGAAACATTACCGCAAAATGCCAGGCTTGATTAGATGTTTACTACGGAAACGTAAAGTGGACTCGCCTTGTCTTATAAGAATACCTTATAACGCACTAATTTTCTTAAATAAAATAACCTTATCTCCTTATAAGGTGATAAATCGTGTTAAATAAAAGAACCTTATCTTCTTATAAGGTAACAAATCGTGTTAGTTGCGACAAGTTTTTGTTTTATAAAGACATTTTTCGTATTAATTCAATTTAAATAACATTGTATTAACTTACTGCATGAAAACAAATAGAAGAGTTTAGGATGTATTAACTTAAAACATGTTGTGATATACAAGGCAACAACATTTTTTATTTAAAGTTTTGTCTTGCTTTGTAAAACAATAAGCGTTCTTATTTACTAGTTTTATTCAGGTGATAACACAAAAAACTAGATGTTGTCGGAAACGACAGCTATCCCTGCACTCCCTGTTTGACACAGAAAACAGTTCTTATACACCCTGGGCATATTTTTAAATTATTTTTTAAATCTATCTATTGATAGTCATTAATGTTACTAAAAGAATTCTAGGATATATGTTTGGTAAGTAGAATTCAAAAAAAAAAAAAAAAAAAAAAAAA
>MJUU01055903.1:18160-33249 GCA_002080025.1 Modiolus philippinarum
GTTTGTACAGTACATGATAGCGATATCCGCAACTCTTCCATAACCGCTTGTTTACTTTTCAAACCAACATGCAGTAAATCATCAGTATATATTGCAGATGGGTATCATGTGTTTTGCTTTTATTTATAACTACATGTATCCTGCTTTGCTGCAGCATGACCATAATCGGCTTAAAAGCATATATTTTCACTTTTCTGTGCTCTCACTGGGTCTTTCCTTCTATGACAAATTTAGAAATTCTTCATTATATCATTTCGATTTCAACAAATCCAGAATTCTTGACAATCACGATCCCGATAAATTTGTTGTAAAATTTTATATTTTGAATTTTAAGTCTTTAAAATTTACAAGTATGGGGTGTACTGTAAATGTTCAGTTCTGATTCACATTTATGTTTGTGTTTACCTGCCAAAGAAAACTTTTTTTCAACCCTGCCGTTAAATTCCACCAAAAAAAATCCCTTGTGCTTTTCCCAAATCCCAATCATATTTCATAAAAAAATTCCAGGGGCATCCCGCTTTCCCGAAGTTAAAAATGACTAATCTCGGCGTTCCAAAAAAAATCCCCCCTCTTCCCATGGTATTGAAATGGGACGTCAAACGCCATTTGACATCCCATTTAAATACCATGGGAAGAGGGGGCATTTTTTTTGGACAATGATCTAATTGATTTATGACCTTTCAAGGGTGTTGAACACCTGTTGAAAATTATATTACATAGAAATTTCAAACTTTTACTAAACACGGAATTAAATTGTTTTGACAGCTATAACAGGGGTAAACTTAAATCACATCAGAGTTGATGAACGTGTATGTCCGTGTGTAGGGACATGTGTGAAAATTAATTAACAAGACAAAAATAATTAACTGTTTAGACAGTTATTAAAATCTGTAGAAAGTAATAATTTTTAAATAAACTGCAGAGGGAAGCCAAGTATGTGTTATTTTACTCAGTGTTGCAAACAAGGATATCAGTGAAAAAACAATATAAAAATTCAATCGCCGAAATTTCAACTCAGAATCCTATTTGTTTTTTGAATGATAAATGACAAAAATTAACAAAAAGGTGAAACCACTGCAAAATAACTCACCAGAAGCCATCTCTGGCTTAATAGATAGTTCTTGGGGGAAAGTGAGGAGTGCGTATAAGCTTGCGCAGTGAGGAGAACACATGCACAGCTAGAAGACTATTGACCAATAGGAATTTCAGATTCTCGAAAATCAAAATGGTGTCCAGTTTTGTCCTGATAAAACAGGGCGCGGTTTAATTTTTCTGTTTCCTTGTGGAAGTTGAAAAGTATTATAAACATTTACTATAGGTGGTACTGGGAACAGGTTTGTAGAGGATGATAGGATTGGTATTGCAATATCGCTTAGCCAGATTTATAAGTATAGATATGACAAAAAGAATAAGAAATGTGAGTTATGTATAAATTTAAAACCAGAAGTTAATAAATAAAGATGAGGTATTGTGCAATAATCAATAATATACAAATACTATGAAAGACTTTTTAATTGTGTTAAACAAAGCGTGATTGCAGTTTGTTGCGATACTTCACTGGGTTAGGCAATGGAGAACGAAAGGTGGAAAGAGATAGAATTGCGTTTTTTGCGGAAGAATAAAGAGCTAGCGGTGTTTATTTGTGTGTGCTGTAAAACGTTTATATTTTGAAGCCAAGTACACGAGAAAGAATTTAATGCAAAAGATGAGAGGTTGAAAGAAATGTTAAAAGGAGAGAAGCATATTGTGTGTAAAACCTGTAACTCTATATGTGTAAGGAGGCTATACCTCCTCAAGCAATGATAAATAATTTAGAAAGGGATAAAGCTCCTTTTGTAGAATTAAATACGCTAGAACAAGATTTAATTTCTCCAGTTTTACAATACCATTTTATAAAATTGTGATTTTACCTAAGACTGCATGCATGAACAGTGAGTTCTACATGGTCCAGTTGTGTGTGTAGAATCCGACATGACAAAAATAACGAAAAGTATTGATTTGAGTATACAAATACATCATCAGCCACCACACCCTTGTCAATCAAACACGCAATTTTCTATCCAATGCTATTCCATAGCCTATAGCGTATCGTTTTTATTTCATAAAAACCATTATCCGATTTATATCATCCACTTATGCTTATAAAGTCCCCTTGTGTTTTCTAGTTCATTCAATAATTTCTGTCTGCAAGAAATTCCCACTCTTATCACAAAAGACACGCCTCTTTCGGATGGACAGGCAGATGAATAAGTTTGCAATTATTGTTTTGTCGATCGAACCATTGAAATCGTGTGTAACAGAAATTGTCGATTATGTTCCGGCTTACTAACTTTTGTTAAGACAATGTGTTTACATTGTCGAAACGCTAAGCTCCTGCGCATTTGGTTGTAATGGTCTATGGAATAAAGATGGACAAACAATCAAACAGACAGACACCATGATCACTATTTACGGCCTCACTAAAGGTGGGGTATAAAAAAGCCTCTCCCCAGCGTAGGGAATGACCGTTGGATTTTCAGGGGGGAGGGGGGAGGGGGGAGGGGGGGCTTGGGTATTTTGTAAATAAATAATTTAATTTTGGTTCAAGCGAAAATAAATATTTAAATCCTACTTGTTATGAAAATAAATTATTTAATGTTGATTTGAAGAATAATTTTTTTGTTGCAAATGTGCAAATGATTTGATGTGACATTTGCATGGTGAATTTGTTCGAAATTTTCATGAAATAAATAATTTTTCTAGGCAAAATTGCTCAAGACCCCCCTCCCCCGAAAATCAAATGGTCTTCCACGCTTGTGATATGCCGTCACTTAAATTGTAGTCAAGTGATATATTTGATCCCGAGGATTTGCAATACCAGTACATTTTCAGTTACAATGTTATACTACCACGGGAATTTGAATGAAAATTAACCCTGTGTATAGCTGTATAGTATGTTACACTACACAGGTAGCTGGAAATGATACATTTTCTACTAAATACTAATATAACTGACGGTGACAGACATGAACAAAATCTGGAAATCTGTTTTCACACAATAAGAAAATCAGAAAGAAGAAAAGAAGCAGAAAAGAAATCAACAAAAATAACAATTAATCAAATCAATTTGGCCCTAATCTTGTAAGAGATAACTAACTAATATGCTATTATGCACACAACATTTCAGCCATTCATAGACAAAAAAACTAGAGGCTCAGAGACTGAGGAGATTGAGCCTGTATCGCTCACCTGACAAAATTCTTCTATACTATGTATGACCACAAAGATGTTTTTACCAATGGGGTGTAATGTTTAGCTAAGTTCTCCAATTAGCACCCATGTTTTTTGTCTGATCCTATTGAAATGAGCAATCTTTGCAAAGGACCTACTATACATTATTCCAATACAGTTTAGTTAAATTTGCTTGAATAGTTTCAGAAATGATGAAAAGGACAATTTTCTCATAGGCTCCAATGTTAAACTATGTTCCCAATTGGTGGCTATGTTTTTTGTCGGATCAGAATGAAATGAGAAATATTTTAACAGGACCTTTAGTACATCATTGCTGTGAAGTTTATTTGAATTTCTTCAGCTATATCTGAGGAAAAGATAACTAGAGGTAACTAGAGGCTCGGAGACTGAGCCTGTATCGCTCATCTGGCAAAATGCTTCTACGCCATACCTGACTAAAAAAGATGTTTCCTTACCAATGGGGTCAAATGTTTAGCTATGTTCTTCATTAGCACCCATGTTTTTTGTCTGATCCTATTGAAATGAATAATTTTTTCAAAGGACCTTCTATACATTTCAGAGATGATGATTATAAGGATGGTTATCTCATTCCTGGCTCCAATGTTAAACTATGTTCTGCACTCGGAGGCCATCATTTTTGTCAGATCCAAGTGCCTTCCATACATCCTTACTGTAAAGATTGGTTGAATTTGCTTCAGTAGCGTCAGAGGAGATAGCAAATAGATGCTTTTCCCTTAGGGTCCCATGTTAGACTATGTTCTTCACTGGCAGCCATGTTTTTAAAGGAATTGGAAAAATCTCGGCAAACTCCATAAAAGACCTTCCATACATCATTCCTGTAGAGTTTGGTTCAATTTGCTTCAGTAGCTTCAGAGGAGATAACAAATATATGCTTTTACCATAGGATCACATGTTAAACTATGTTCTGCGCTGGCGGCCATGTTTTCTCACAGATCGAAAAAATTTCGGCAAACTAAGAGAAAGACCTTCCATACATCATTCCTGTAAAGTTTGGTTCAATTTGCTTCAGTAGCTTCAGAGGAGATAGTGAATATATGCTTTTCTCATAGGGTTCCATGTAAAAGTATGTTCTGCGCTGGCAGCCATGTTTTTTCGCGGATCGAAAAAAATTTCGGCAAACTAAGTAAAGGACCTTCCATACATCATTCCTGTAAAGTTTGGTTTCAATTGCTTCAGTAGCTTCAGAGGAGATAGCAAATATATGCTTTTCCCATAGGGTCCCATCTTAAACTATCTTCTGCGCTGGCGGCCATGTTTTTTCACAGATCGAAAAAATTTCAGCAAACTTAGTAAAGGACCTTCCATACATCATTCCTGTAAAGTTTGGTTCCATTTCTTCAGTTACTTCAGAGGAAATTTTCCCATAGGGTCCCATGTTAAACTATGTTCTGTGCTGGCGGCCATGTTTTCTCACAGATCGAAAAATTTCGGCGAACTAGGTAAAGGACCTTCCATACATCATTCCTGTAGAGTTTGGTTCCATTTGCTTCAGTAACTTTAGAGGAGATAGCAAATATTTGCTTTTCCCATAGGGTCCCACGTTAAACTATGTTCTGTGCTGGCGATCATGTTTTTACACAGATCTAAAAACATTTCAGCAAACTCAGTAAAAGACCTTCCATACATCATTCCTGTAAAGTTTGGTTCCATTTGCTTCAGTTACTTCAGAGGAGATAGCAAATATCTGCTTTTCCCATAGGGTCCCATGTTAAACTATGTTCTGCACTGGCGGCCATGTTTTTTCACGGATTGAAAAAATTTCAGCAAACTAAGTAAAGGACCTTCCATACATCATTCCTGTAAGGTTTGGTTTCAATTTGCTTCAGTAGCTTCAATGGAGATTGCAAATATATGCTTTTTCCCATTGGGTCCAATGTTAAATCTAAGTTCAGCGCTGGCGATCATGTTTTTTGGCGGATTGGAAAAAATTCGGCAAACTAAGTAAAGGACCTTCCATACCTCATTCTTGTAAAGTTTGGTTGAAATTTGTCCAGTGGTTTCAGAGGAGATAGGCAAAATGTGAAAAGTTTATGGACGACGACGACGACGGACGCCAAGTGATGGCAAAAGCTCACATGGCCTTTAGCCAGGTGAGCAAAAAATGTGATTTTTCCAATAATAAACCTAATTAAGTTCTGCACTGGTGGCAATGATTTTTATCCAAATGGAACGAAATGGGCAACCTCTGTTAAGGATCTTTAGTATATCATCCCTGTAAATTTTGGTTGAATTTGCTTTAGAGGTTTTAGATGATGAGATGAAAGTGTGATTTTTCCCATAGGGTCCAATGTTAAACCTAAGTTTTGCGCTGGCAGCCATGTCTTTTGTCGGATTCAAATGAAATGAGCAATCTTAGAAAAGGACCTTCCATACATCATTCCTGTAAAGTTTGATTGAATTTGCCTTAGTATTCGATGAAAATGTGATTTTTCCCATAGGGTCCTATTTCAGACCTAAGTTTGAAGCTGGGTGCCATGTTTTTTTTTTTTTTCGTATCAAAGTGAAATGAGTAATCTTTTTGAACACCTTCCATACGTTATTTGTGTAAAGTTGGATTGAATTTGCCTAAGAGGAGAAGATGAAAATGTGATTTTTCCCAGTTAGGGTCCAATGTTAAACCTAAGTTCTGCTCTGGTGGCCATGTTTTTTGTCGGATTGGAACGAAATGAGCAATCTTTGTACTGGACCTTAAGTGCATTATTCCTGTAAAGTTTGGTTGAATTAATTTGCTTTAAAGGTTTCAGAGGAGAAGATGAATATTGATTTTCCCATAGGGTCCAATGTTAAACTATGTTCCGTGCTGGCAGCCATGTTTTTTATCGGATCAGAATGAAATGAGCAGTCTTTATAAAGGACCTTTAGAACATCATTCGTGTAAAGTTTAGTTGAATTTGCTTCTGCAGTTTCAAATGCGAAGATGAAAATGTGATTTTCCTATAGGGTCCAATGTTAAACTATGTTCCATGCTGGCCACCATGTTTTTTATCAGATCGGAAAGAAATGAGCAATCTTTGTACTGGACCATTAGTGCATTATTCCTGTAAAGTTTGGTTGAATTTGCTGTAAAGGTTTAAGAGGAGAAGATGAATATGTGATTTTCCCATAGGGTCCAATAACTATGTTCCTTGCTGGCGGACATTTTTTATCAGATCGGAACGAAATGAACAATCTTTACAAAGGACCTTTACAACATCATTCGTGTAAAGTTTAGTTGAATTTGCTTCTGCGGTTTTAAATAAGAAGATGAAAATGTGATTTTCCCATAGGGTCCAATGTTAAACTATGTTCTGTGCTGGCGGCCATGTTTTTTTAATCAGATCGGAATGAAATGAGCAATCTATGTAAAGGACCTTTAGTACATCATTCCTGTAAAGTTTGGTTGAATTTACTTCAGCCGTTTCAGAGGAAAAGATAAAAATGTGATTTTTCCCATAGGGTCCAATGTTTAAACTATGTTCCGTCCTGGCGGCCATGTTTTTATCGGATTAAAACGAAATGTCAGCAATCTTTGTAAAGAACCTTCCATACATTATTCCTGTAAAGTTTGGTTGAATTTGCTTTCAGTGGTTTCAGATGAGAAGAAGAAAATGTGAAAAGTTAACAGACGACAGAGTGATAGCAAAGTCTATGACATATACAAGTCCTGCATTCATAATGTTCATTCCTATATTCATACATTGTACATGACATCTGAGAAGGAAAATCTATTGTTATGAATGGCAAATCCATTCTGACTCCATATCATAATACAGATCAAACTCTGGTCTGAAAAAGGCCTTACTATATATTTCCTCTGATACATGTATATCAAATTTTGTAAAATTAAAAAAACAAGGCATATATTGTAACAGTGACTGACTACATTATAATGGTCAAAAATTAAAATCACCGGCCACTTTTTTTTTAATCTACAGTCATGGGAACCATGAAAGACAACAGAAAAACATATATATATATATGTCAACACCAATTTTTTTTAAAAAAGGGGCCTAGAATCCAACGAAAGGGGCCCTGGCACCCCTGGTCTCTCTTGAACCACCACTGAGTTCACCCAAGTAAAAATTTTTGGTAATAAATCGTTAACAAATCGCAAACAAATTGCATTCAAATTTATATATGTAATTTAGTGACACGATTTCTTTACAATTCATTTAATGAATCAAAAAGAAATCGAAATATGCTAAATATGGTTTTTCGATTTGATTACAATTCATTTCTAAAAACTGACTTGCTTGCGATTTATTAAGACCTTTCTTCGATTTGTAAACAATTTATCAAACTTTGTTGGCATACATGTTTACAGTATTTTTCATTTTTGATTTCATTACAATTTGTTAAATGTTGAAGTATTTGGGCATGCTCACTGGCATACTTCTTGCATAAGGATTCAAAAGTGGAGCCAGAAATTTTTGTGTGCATGATTTGAACAGTGCATACTTTATAAAAATGCACTGACAATTGGAAAATTAAATTAGACAATGTAAGTTGTGGACATGCAGATTGTGAGTAATCAATATACAATATTTAGTTTTTAATGTAAAATATTTGATTTTTATTTTGTATATATAGTTCAAAATTTTGATAAATGCATGTATCTTTTTGAACTCAATTTGTTTTTGGGGTAATTAAAACAAGCTTATTTATGAGTAGATTAAATACTAGGTAGAAACATTGAAGGTAAAGATGAATGATTCATTTAATAATTATTAGTGCTATAGTCGACCCTTGATTGAATTTTATTTCATGTGTACAGAATTGTGTAATACATAGTGTGAGTTGTAACATACATATAACTAAATGTATTGACCACTCTTCCTCTGTTTTCTTACTTTGCCAATTGACATTGGTGATCCAATGGTAAAGGCTTTTATTCATATTATGCAGAAATTCTGCTTTAAAATACATGTTGTGTACATAATACACACACATTTCTATCTCTGTGTGTAACTTATTGTTTGCGATTTGGTTACAATTAATTGAAATGGATTTCGATTCGGTTGCGATTTGTTATTTCGATTTGTAAACAATTTGAAAAACAATTTGCTTGCAATTAATTAAAACGATTTGCTTGCGATTTATTAAATGCGATTTGATTACAATTTATTAAATGCGATTTGTTAGCTCATTTGCATGCGAATTTACATCGCATTCAAATCGTGAACAAATTACAGATTTGTTCTCGATTTATTTCTGCGATTTATTTAGTGGATTTTTTTACTTGGGCAATGGCGAAGCCTAGAAATTTTTAATAATGCTAAAATTGTCTTGTAAATCATCCGGCAAACAGATAAGAAAAAGTAATAAAATAATGAAGTTAAAAAACCATTACTCATCTTGATCTCATCTGCTTGTTCATAACTGATGAATACTGAAGTTACGGAAAGTTCGGTTTCTGCAGATAGCCATTTTGAAAACTATGTGTCTCTTCATGGAGTGCAGATCAAATAGAAATATTTGGGAGACTTCCATTACCACCTGAAACTGAGAAAAAATAACTGATAGAATCTAAATTGAAACTTCAGCTAAGGACAAGCTACTGTATGCAAGAGAAAGCTACTATTTAGTTAGATATAGAGATCAAATAACCAATGGGATCTTTATGAAAAGCCAAATTCCAATTTTATGAAACCAAGTGAATGCATGACCCCGGAACACCCCTCATTTTCAAACAAAAATAACCTAATTTTAAGTAGATTCTTTTTTTTTTCATTTTCAACAATAAGTATGCACCAAATACTCTCTACATAAGCAGACAGGGAACAAAACTAGAAGAAACTACCACTCAACAGTCATATGACATGTATGAGAAGCAATTAAATTTTCCAGTTCCGATTTCAGATTCGAGATTGAAGTGAACATTATGAGTGTTACCAGACAATTATATTTAAGGTAGATCGACACTGATACACGGCGCATTCGACACCTCACATTCGATAAGCGCATTTGGGAAACACAAGTCGGACTCGGAATTGACTTCAAGCCGCAATATTTCTTATTTGGCCTTTTCATTGAGATGTCATAATAGATTAACATGCACTTTCTATTTTGTATCTTTTAATCAAGTGGTGACATATAGATGTTTTAAGCTCAACGTACAGCTGCATATCTCTGAAATGTCAAAAAATAAGAAAAATCTATCCGATATTTATTTGAAAGCTAAACAATAAGCATGTTCTCACATTTCCCTATATATTCTTTGTAAATATCGCTGAAAAATACTTAATTTGGTCTGATTTTCAAAGCCTGCAGATAACAGGAAAACATGATCAGTGACATATTATTTTTATTTTATTTCTAGACGTACAAAATATCTTGAAATAAAGAAATTCTGTCTGATATTTTTATAAGCCTCAAGTTGGAATACATCAACAATCAATAATAGGATAATATATTGGGGACTGATCAACTTTTGGGACAGAACAACTGGGGCAGAAACCATTTGAGGACACAACTACTTGGGGACGGATTGGTTTGGGGATGCACCACTTGATACTAGCTGTTCTGTCATAAGTGACGTTGCAAAAAGTGTTATAAAACTATCTAAATTACCTTATCACAAGTACAATACTGTCATTTGTGTATTATGAACGTTATCCGATATTTTCTCTACGGGTGTTGATACACAGCGTTCAAGGCCGTCAAATTATAATATAGTCCTATAGTGTCGTGCCTTATTTGTGGTATTAATATATATAGCATAGGTTTTATCAAAACAGACTTGAATGAATACACTGCAGGAATGAAAGAACTGTATAGCCTTAAAAAGTTTGTAAAATATTTTCCAGCTACATGTAGAGTACCATGAAAAGGGTCGATGTTGAGACAAATTGGTGGGATTTGGGGGACCCCTTATTGTTACCATCTTAATTCGTTCAGGGCAGTATATTGTATTCATGAATAGGGATGTAACGTCAAAGTGTAAAGGGGGGGGGGGGGCTTGGAAGATTTGTTTGGGTCAGAATATGTATTTTCGAATTTTTGCAAGTCAGAAATTTTATTTTTCGCCGCTTTGCCGGCAGAAAATTTGTTTTATATATAATATACTAAAGAATCTTGGGACAGATCATTTATTTTTTTATTTTCAAGGGGGTTGAGGCCAGAATATTTATTTTCACAATTTTGCAGGACAGAATATTTATTTAAAAAATCTTCCAAACCCCCACCCCCCCATCCCCCCCAAAAAAAATTAAATGGTGGTCCCCTTAAACAGATCACTGAAAGAAAACATATTCTATTTTCCTATTTTGGCATCCCCCCAAACACCTTCCACAAATTCAGATGTTTGTCAAGGCTGCTATATATCATTTCAGTACTTTTTTCCACTTTGTCTTGTAAATTTTCTTTGACCAAATGGTGTTTTCTTTGTCTTGTAAATTTTCTTTGACCACATGGTGTTTTCTCAGCGAATGCCTTGCTTTGTCGACCATGGTCGGCGCTGTCATCATGATTGCAAGCGTATTGTAGAATGTCCGGATATCGTATCTTTATTCGGGTATTTGTGTGTTGTGGAAACACAACCTTAGGGACGGTAGAGGCCTTCATCCAACAGAATGGCGATACAGAATTCACAGACGGAATGCTGATCAACGTATATTTGTTCCGCCTAACAAAGGTTCCTTTGGAACATTGACATATTAAATATTTCTTCTTTTGGGAACATCTGTGATATAAGATTTATTCCGTTGGAACAAATACTGTAATATTTGTTCCTTTGGAAAAGATATTCTATAATATTTTATCCTTTTGGAACAAATGTTATGACAGAACTTCTGTTCCGTGACAATGAAACCACACATGCGATAATGACTATTAATATTATTATTGTTCCTTTTATCTTCGATATGAATAATTATATTTACGTGTGGTGGTGCTGTGCCGAAATAGATGTATTACTGCCAAGAGTGAGAGCTAAACTAGTGATAAATAAACCATTTCCTGCCTCTGTCTTTTCCCCGCCATCTTTTCTGGTTCCTTGTTACTTTGCTTGGTACATGATACCAGTCAACAGTCAGATATGATAAAAGGGAGGTAATCGAAATATAGGGTTTCTCTCATTTTCGTGAGAGAGACAATTTGGGGGCCATTTTTAAAAACTTGATTTCTATACGTTTTGAGCCATTCTGAGTCATTTTAAGCAACCGTAATTTGGGGGTCTCAACTTGCGTCCTTCAAAATATATACGTCCCCCAACCGTTGGTTTTATGACAGCAAATGTCCCCCAAACAACGGAAACGTCGTCCCTCTCTCTCTCTCTCTCTCTCTCTCTCTCTCTCANACTATTGACCCCTGGGTAGCCAAACTTAGCGGAGTATAGATATTTGCATGAGAAAGATTTTAATTGGTTTAAACATAATTTACAAAAAAAAAAAAATATATATATATATATATATATATATATATATAGTTACATGTAATAGTGGCGCTATATTTCTACAATACTTCAGAAACTAATTTTCTGGAAATGTTCCCTCAAAATGTAATATAGTTTTGCAGTTTTTTTATAGTGTTTAGATGAGACTAATACTAGCTTTCAGTATATCTTCCTTTCCATTTACTATTGAATCGTGGTTCAACATTTTTGTCAGAGATTGTTGAAGGCACTCTCGCACTCTCAGCTTTATAGAAAAACACTAATTAAAGCAATTAAAATTTGAAAAAATCATAGAAAAATAGAGACAACGGTAACAAAGAGGAAAAGGTTAAGAAATGTCAGGACATGCTATCACAAGGCCATCAGCCAAATATACTGTCATTAGAAAACTTAATCATTTCCTCATTTACTTTAATACGATTTTTTTTTTTGCAATTTCGCTAAGGTCATGGATTTGTTTCTACAGTACCAATGATTTGACTGAAATGCAATACATGTACAACCAAGTGAAAATAACTATATTTACATCAGGATAGGCACTTCGGAACCAGGACAAGGATACGATGCGAAGTGACTACTGTTAATGTATTCTATAAATCTTTTGATATTTTGCTAGACCGATGAAGTATTATGATCCGTCTAAATTTATTCACTTTGCTTTAATCGATAAATCTTTTAACAGCCCGATTTTCTTCTATGTAAATATCATATGGGTAAGGATAACTCACAGGAAAATATTAAAAGACATTTAAAGGGTGAAATATCTATAGATGAAAACACGCCCATCATTACACACTGATTGAAATACAAGGAAAGTGAATAATAGTAAGCAACAGAGATTGACGAATGAACAAATTCTGCAGGAGTCTTTCCACTTTCTAATGAACCGAATAGGCCTATAACTACCCTTTACATTTCTATACAATCACCCGTTGGGTAACGATAGCTTACAGGGGAACATTAAATGGAATTTATAGGCCAGAATATCTTTAAAAACATGTAAATCATTACCGACAAACTGAATCTAAAATACATTTGCAATAAGTTGTTGAAATTTAGCATAACAATACCTTGAGTCCCCCCAAAAATGCAAAACGAGGCATATAAATAAATGTTTTCAAAAATAGTTTTTGGTAAAGGGTTTTCAATTGTCAAGTGGAAGGTCCAGTAGAGGTACTGTTCACAGCTGCAGTTTTTTAGCACTGCTACATCAATATGTTGTAAATTGAAGAATTTTCTAACTACGATAGTTGTACTTGAATATGTGTTTTGTTTTTACTTGCGATCAGATGTTAATGCTGCTGCCTTTAACACTTTGTTCACACGGAGAAAAAAAATCAATAAGACTAATCTTTGTGTATACTTCTTGATAAGTTCTCAGGTCTGAAAATATACACAATTGATAGAGAAGAAGAAAGGACAAAATAGATGCAAGATCTACATAACCCTTTTTAACTTCAACTTTTGAGAGTTTGAGTTTTTAGTAAAATTTTAATGGTTTCATTTTAAAGTAAAATCAGACAGAATTTAAAATTTTATTTTGATGTTGTGGTAAGAATTACCTTTCCAAAACATTATGAAATTATCCAATGAGGTAAAAACATCTACTAAAATAATTATAAAATTTGAATGAGGCTATTCAAAGAGTTTACATCATTTACATTTGATGTTGAATTTAGAGAATAAAGTCTCCTTTGCCTAAAAGGAGATAAAATCTTATTATTGTCCATAAGTAGATTATTATTTTAAAATAATACCTAGATTTGTCAATGAAATATAAACAAAATCTGAATGTGATAGAAATTTATTTTTCTTTTATTTTTCAAGTTGTGTTTTTCCATTTGAAAATTTGTTCTTTATTTATTTTCACCAAGACAACAATGTTAAAAATCATTTACCGTACTGTTATTGTTTTTCTTCAAATCTGGGCGTTGAATTTGATTTCTTGTATGTCAATGTGTAAATACTCTTTTGACCCATTATTACGAGCAAATTATGTTCAACATGGAATGCTAAAAAGTTGGGTGAAGTTACTCTTTTAGGTAACCTTATAATGTCATAGCTTCCATCTTCAATGTCCATGCAATATAAAGCATCAGAACAGCTTTTTGCTAATATCAATTTTTCATTCCTTGCCTCAGGTATATATATGATACTTCTCGGACTTGATACATATCGTTCCCACATCACGTTTCCTTCAAAATCCAAACAAAATACACTTTTCATATTGATGGCTGAGACAAATATAAGACGACTTGCCCATTGGAGACAAAGTCTGATTTCACCATTAAAAGTAGCAATATTGATAGATTTTATAATTCGTCCGTCACTGTCATACACAACTAGAACACCTTGATTTTTTTCCCACATTTCTACTACAAAATGGTCATCGTTATATGCGATTTTGTACGGCTCTCCAAAATTTGAAGTCGAAATCACATTGATTTCTCTGAAATAAGCCTTCTTGTTATTTCCATGTAAAATTATATTATAAATACGAATTATCTTTAATTCAGCAATTGTTATTGCGATACCATTGCCAGAAAGGCTATCCATTCCTCTTGGTTTATAATAAAGTTTATGTTTTGTTACCGAATTAGAATCATTGAACAAAATTAATTGTTGATTGTTATAGTCTGCTATTACAATACAACCATCAGATAAAATACAAATACCACACGCAAGAACTGGTTTGTCATCCATGGCTTGAAATGTTAATCCTGAAACCATCGTTGTTCTTATTTCTTTTGGACTTCCATCGACCTTTTTATCAACTTTATTCTTCTTTTCCAACGTAAGATCGCAGTGCAGTTGTGCGCATTCAACGATACTGTGACCAGATATATCCATATGTTGTTTACAAATTTTACACAAGGATGCTTTGCAAATGAAACATAAGGCACATTCTTTTTGACTGCACTTCTTACAAATTAAATCTGACCTGTCTAAAGTAATAAGAATCTTATATTCAAACTTATATTTCTTTCATAATTTTAAAGTAAATAAGCAATAATTAAACTGAAAGCTTTTTTAGCCTGACAATGTCTTTAAACATTTTATAAGTTTCTATAAATTAAGCAAACGTCCAGAATTAATCTTTATATGCTGATGAATTATTGTTGTAAAGTCCGATATTTTTATCCATGCTCTGTTGAGCCCTTAAGTGTAATCCTTACCTTAATTGTAATCCAATTACACTTAAGGTTAAGGACCACCCTTAAATGTAATCCCGGTTACATTTACGGTTGCAGGACCTCCCTTAATTGTAACCGATTACAATTAAGGGAGATAGTGTACATATGCCTGCAGTACCTACTGTAAGTGTATTCCCTCGCAATTAGTTTATAATTTGCAGCGCATATAAGATCAGAAAACATGTTCCGCCATAGCATGAATATAAGTCATATTTGTTTTATATAGCTATCGTTACCATGGAAACAAAAAAGGGTGGAGAAAAAGTGCCCAG